>WYDF02297240.1:0-15820 GCA_009867245.2 Adranes taylori | reverse complement strand
CATTCCATTAATTACCAGTTCCAGGCTGAAGAGGATAATAAATCCTAAAGCCTCCTTTAAACAAACTCTCCAATCTCTCAACAATATACAATCCCAACAGGGAGTGGAGATTTAGTGGGTAAAAATCCCACACTGTCGGATGCATCGGACATCCTTCGCCTTTTCGAAGGTTTCTCCACTTCCTACGTAAAACAAAAAAATTAATAAATTTCAATCCAGCAACAGCAACATTAACTATCGCAAACTAATAAATGCTAACTCACAATTAATGTTTTAAACCTTATATGGCGACAGGTTTCTACAGTTGCCAGCCTATATAACTTACAAATAATAAAAAAATTTAAATAAATATTAAAATGGGCAATAAGAAAATGGATAAAAATCGGGAAAATTGAATATTTCGCCAATCTATCTACAAAAGCAACAAATTGTATTTTAAAATTTTATAACGTCAATGTGGCAGTTCAATGAGTCTTTGGGTTGATCAGATCTGAAGGAATATGCACATCAACGGTCCTTTGTTTCCTTAGTGAATTTAAATAACGCTAAACAAAATACGAATTTTATTTTAGTAATAATCGTAATAAAAATTCACATATTTCGCACTTGAACACGCGACCAAATAAATATCTCCGCTAGTTACTATAAAAGTAAATAAACATTTAAATAAATATATAATACATAAATAAATAAATCGTAAAGGAGAAGAACAGAATAAAGATAAAATGCACACAATATAACGCATATAATCAATCACTAAAACGTATGGCGTGGAAAATGTTTTAATACCCTTTATAGCACGAACGGCAAATAAACGTTGAAAATCAAGTAAAATCATAAAACAAAAATATTGTTTCGAAATAATAAAAAAATTTCAATAGAGCCTACGCATGTGAAACCTCTCATTTTTATTAGTAAATCGTGGGAAATTAATGCTATTTTCCCTAATTTATAAAATCCGCTATTTTTTGTAATTATTTATTGAGATACTTATATCTTTAAAAAACATATATTACTACTACATGAAATTAAATGTGCATGCTCTTTAATTTCAAATTATTTTATAATATAAAATGATTTGCGGTAGCTGACTTCAATAAAATAAACAATTTTTATACATTGAGGAAATATTTACTAACAGTAATAAAAAATCTTATTTGACATAAAATACCTATTAATTTATCACATGTACTGTGAAGAATAAAGTAGCCTTTGCATTATAAAAAAATAATTTGTAGAAGGCATATTATATTTACTTATAAATTACGATAAATTATTTCACAAAGACTAAAAAGAATTAATTTCCAAAATTACTTGGAAAAGTGTAAAATTACAGGGAATTTTACAAAAACAAGAAACCGAATAGCGCCTCCACCATATTGTCACGTTTATTTTCGAACGTCATGCGACATAGGTACTTGCAGATCTAATTAAAGTAATTCAACAATATATAATGTTTTGCGATAGCTTCAAAAAAATCAACAATTTTTATACATTCAGGAAATATTTACCGGCAGTAATAAAAAAATATTATTCAGCATAAATACATATTAATTTACGACGTGTATTATGGAGAATAAAATAAGTTCGGGTTTAAAAAAAAAATAATTTGTCGATGGGATTTTTCATTTCCTTATATCGTAAAATGGAAAAAAGTGTTTGGTGGAAAATGCACTAAAATAAATTATTTCACAAAATTAAAAAAAAAAAAAATTTACAAAATAACTTGAAAAGTGTAAAATTACGAGGATGTTTACAAAAACAAAAATCCTAGTAGCGCCTCCACCACATTGTCACGTTTATTTTGAACGTTACGTTTATTTTGAACGTGACGAAAGAGAGATAGTTGCAGGTCTAATTAAAGTAATTCTGCAATATAAAATGTTTGCGATAGCAGACTTCAATTAAATCAACAATTTTTATACATTCAGGAAATATTTACTAGCAGTAAAAAAAATTATTTAACATAATTTGAATTATAAAATATTAATTTATATATAGAATTATTTTTATTTACTAATAATGTCCAAATATTGTAAAATGGAAAAAAAGTTAAAAGTGTTCTTGAACCGTATTTGAGTTGATGGTAAAGGCACAAAAGTAAATTATTTCACAAAAACTAAAAAAGAATTTATTTCCAAAATTACTTGGAAATCTGTGAAATTACGGGGAAATGTAGAAAAACAAAAACGTGAATAGCGCCTCCACCATATTGTCACGTTTATTTAGAACGTTGAAGATTTTTTATTTAAACTATCAGAAACAAGGAAATATTTATTAAAAGCGCGTTCTAGACGCCCAGCTAATTTTAATCGCTTAGTAGATATTATTGATATTGTCTCAGTACATATTGTCTCAAAAGAGGAATATAAAATTAGATTTGAAAAGGATTCAAAGTTTCTGAAAGAATTTGAACAAGAATATTTATTGGTTCTTGATGAACTTATTGTGTGCAGGGAAGTTGATTTTGAAGGAGAATACATTTTACGCAGCCAAATGGATAATATCTATTTTTTCTATTTGTACTTGTTATCGACATTTGTTTCAGGTAAGCTCTTCCAAAAAAAAAACCAATAGAGTCGTTGGTAATGTAAAATTACCTAAAATACCTTTACCTACATTTGACTGGAGTTACTATAATTGACCTATATTCATAGATTTATTTAATTATCTTATTCAGAAAAAATTCCAGCTGAAACTGAACGGACGAAATATTTTACTTAATGCTTACCCAAATTGGAGTTTAGAGTGCTGGTTTTATTTATTAACAAATATTATTGAAACATTGTAACCAACACTCCTATATTTATTTAACCTTGCAAACATTCTATTTATTAATAATAATATCCTAAGATCAGAATTTTGTTAAGTCTACGAGGTATGCTTAAAATGAAGCAGGAATTTTAAATTTATAATGCTTATGTCATCCCTTGCAAGTCAATTTCCCTGCGCTATTATAATCTTATGCCAACGTAATAGCCATTTTAAGAAAAACAGTAGTGGAAGGGTTTATTAAGTATATTATTGAGCACAATCGAGGATTTTGAAAAGCACGATCCTTTAAGCGTCGTTTTAAGTTCGGAAAATAGGAATAACACTGAAGTGGTCGCGTCTGGAAAATGGGGGTTCTATGGGATCACAACAGTTTTGTGTTTTTGTGTTTCACCCAAAACTATGGGACAAGCAAACCGGTATGAGTCGGTGCACTGTCGTGAAACCAAATCCACGATGTTTTTCAGAATGGGCTCAAACATTTAAGTATACGGGCAGACAATAATAATTTGTAATAACCTGTTCCATTGTAATCGAAGGGAACAGTTAAAAGAACTTGCATACGAGTGCTATTTTAGGTTTTTACTCTTCAGAAAACTTCCACTGAAACAATTCAGCTCTCGTTTCGATATCTCAGTTACGAACCTTTGTTTTGTAACCTGCTCTAGCGTGTTTAACTAAAGCTGGCCAAACAGATCTCTCTATTCGGATGGCAACCAAATGGATGACAAAAATCGAACAGTCATGATGTCTACTTTCTATGCTCCATGGCTGCATAAGAATTATTTCTGGCTGTTGCAGGTTGCTTAATCTTGAAACAAAAAGGAGCAGACGGTCAAAAGCTTGATTACCAAAAAGAAAGTGGTTTTCCCATATGAACATAGTAAAAGAACTTTCTTTGGATCCAATAGATTGCGAAACACCTTTGTATGGACGAAGAGAGTTATATAAAGATAAACACAAGAGATATAAAAACACTGCGAATGAACAAATAGGACACCGAAACTGTAGAAAGTTCACTTATCTTGGGAGCAAAGTGTCTCATGATGGTCAGAGTAAGAATCCGAAAGGTAAATGGTCCATTATTTACCTGTATTCACTCTTGAGGACAAAACAGATTGCCATAACGACCAAACTCCGAATATTCAGAAGCAATGTGAAAGAAATGCTGTTACACATTTGTGAGAGTTGGAAGGTCAACTCCAAAATCATCAGTAGCTTGCAAGTCTTCCTGAATAGATGCCTCAGAAAAATTCTACGAATCTTCTAGCCAAATGTGATATCTAACGAAGATCTTCAGAACCAACCGGGAAAGGAACCCATCTCCATTCAAATCCAGAGAAGAAAATGGAAAAGGGAAACGCGGAAGACCAAATACAACATGGAAAAGGACTGTGAATGAAGAGGAAAGAAGGAAAAGACTTTTGCAGAGCTGAAGGTATGAATAAGAATTAAGTTATGTAAGTAGTTAAGTAAATAAATAAACCGTGTTGTGCAAACCATGATATTCACTATAATAGCTGATGATGTTTACTACTAAGCATCCAGTGACAGAATGAGAATGAGTTTGAACCGCGCGAGCCACGATTTCACCACATACAAGAGGATTGGAGCGATGGCTTGATTCACTCCACGTAGTTTCCCCACACATCATCAGTTGGCTTGAATAGATCATGGTCCATACAAATGGATTTTCAACTGACTGGATATCCAGTCAGTCTTTTTACACCACTCCACTGATTTAATAACTGTGATATCGCTCCATTTGGGCGTGAGCAGTGATCCTCTATAGCCACTTTTAAGTCTGGGTCGTCAATGATGTGAGAAAGCATTTAATTGCATTTGGCGAAATGGCGTAGGTTCGAAGCTTTTTTTGCCACCCGTTTCATGTTCATACATTAGTAAAAATTGCTCCACATGACTCATATAAAATTCCTATTTCTGCAAGAATCTTTCAAAAAGTAATTCTTCTATTAACGAATTTTTCCACATCTTCGTCACTGGTGAACATGCTAGTAGGCTCCTGAAGATGACTTGGAGGCGTCATCTTCAATGTGTCTAGAGCTATGTTTAGTTCCAGTTAAATACAAAATTTTCCGAGCCGATATTTAACCGCACATAAAATAAACCAACAAACTGTATCACGACTTCTTTAGTCCTTAGTAAAACAAAAAATAAGAGTCGTAGCAACCTGAAAATTGATGTCAATAAATTTGTTTCCACTTATAGAAAATAAAATATTAATATGAAATTTCTATGCGCTAACTTGGACATAGTACCGTGTCAGATTGTAGCGGTTAAAACTCGAACTCCTGAGTTGTAGGTGGGACCTCTTGTCGCTTGATGATCTTGACGCTTTGGCGAAATCGCTTCTATTGCAGCATAGTCCAACCATTCCTCCAACCAAAAGCGAAAGACGATTCAGACAATGGTTAAAGATGAGCCGTATGTCTTTGTATGCTGTCAGATAGATTTGTGAAACCTTTGATTCAGTTCCTCTCCTTTGCTTCTTATGTGGATGAGTTCATCACCTACGATATCGATCGCTTCTTCCTGACTGAATTCAGATTGACTGACAGTGTTGTTGCTTAACTATATCTGAAATATATTGACTATAGGGATATTTAGTTCCTGTTGAGGACAAAGAATTGTTGTCGAAGTACGTATCTGACATCCATCCTTGATTGTTATGATTCACGTATCATGAATCATTAGCTGTTCTCGTTCTTCGCCACATATGACAGAAATTACTTTGGGAACGCTGGTACTGCACAGCCATAAGTTTGCTTTGACCATTTTTTCTCTAAGTTGTCGTTGTTAACTGATTCGGCTTTCGATGACATCTTGACTGCTGTGGAGTGTTGTACAGTGCATCTATAACACAGTGATTATTGACTCCAATTTTTTTAATTGATTCTGCACTAGACAGATAACTGGAGCTAGTAATTACCCAACATACGAGCAGTTGCGAGTATTTTAATTGAAAGTCCTGCTGAGCATTATAATTTACCGCTACTACTGGTTTAGGGATATCCAGCATGGTGTAAGAATTGTTTCCGATTTTCTGCAGAATTGGTGTGATATTTGTCACGTTAAATGTTCTTGTATCAATGATTGGAAAGTATCCATACGCAGTGGTCATGAGTCTATTATTCCATTATTTTCACTTGTGGCGACAGTGCAACGTTAGCTTTTAATATTCTCTTGAGGATAATAACTGGTGATAGGCAGTCATAAATGATTCCATTTTTGTACATGATTGCAGCTCATCCTTTGTAGTGATTCTGAAATTCATTCGACATACTTTCAGCAATCATATATTCATTTAGCATATGCAAGACTAATCCCTGATTCAATTTTACCCTGAGCCTTTCTAATTTGAATGCGAGTTTTTGTTCTGTATTAATTACTGCGGCGATGGTTGATAACATGCTTTTTGACTGCTGACTTCTGACTTTTGAATGCAGACTTTTGACTGCTGACTTGACTGCTAACTTGTTACGTCCATTGCCCGTTGCTGATTGTGATCCAGGTTTTTTATATGCTGATAGACTTCTATATTTTCTAAGATGCCTCTTCTTCTTCTTCTTCTATTAGTGTCTAGTAAATGATTCAGGTTCTCAATATTCCGAAATTGTTCTTCTAGCTGTAGGTTTAATTCCGAGTAGTGTGCTTCTTGAGCTTTATCACAGCTTTTTTGAATTCTTAGACAACTCGATTAACCATAGCTTTGTTTGTAATGAATTTGGATTAATTTACATATCAATTTATTTAACTAAAATAACGAATATTGCAATAGACTTAGATGTAGTATATAACGACTAATTAGTTTCAATAAATTGAAATTATCAAGTTAGCATTAGAACATTGTGTTTTACTCAAACCACGTCGATTTGACGATACTCCATAGTAATTAGATTAAGTTCTATTTACGTTCTAGTCCTTCGTTCTAGTCCTTCGAATCAGATAATCTCGATTTATTAAAACTAATCAGTCGTTGTAGTATATAAGGCTGACTAGATTAAGTTCTATTTACGAGCTAACAAAAGAGTAACATATAATTATCTTTCGTTCTAGTCCTTCGAACCAGATAATCTCGATTAATTAAAACAAATGAGTCGTTATATACTACAACGACTGATTAGTTTTAATAAATCGCAATTATCTGGTTCGAAGGACTATAACGATAGATAATTATATGTTACTCTTTTGTTGGCTCGTAAATAGAACTTAATCTAATCAGTCGTTATATACTACAACGACTGATTAGTTTTAATAAATCGAGATTATCTGATTCGAAGGACTAGAACAAAATATAATTATATGTTACTCTTTTGTTGGCTCGTAAATAGAACTTAATTTAATTACTATGGAGTATCGTCAAATCGACGTGGTTTGAGTAAAACACACTATTCTAATGCTAACTTGATAATCTCAATTTATTTAAATTAATTAGTCGTTATATACTGCATTTAAGGTTATTACAATATACGTCATTTTAGTTAAATAAATTGATATGTGATTTAAAGCGTACGGTTTGCACGGCTAGCCTGTTTACATAATAATCCATACAAATGAACTCTATATGATAGCTTACCTATGGAAAACATATTTAAAAAATATTATAATATTTGACTTTGACAATGCACGTCTCGTAGCATTGTACTACTGTAATGGTGTTTTGAGTTATTAACAAGAATCGTAATACTTGCTTTAATATGCATAACTAATATTGTTTTAATTTTTATCTAAATTTCACATTTAATTAAAGAATAATATATATCTAAAGAAAATTCATGAACTTTGAGAAAATAAAATACTGATAAGATATTTCCATGTCCTAACTTGGATACTGCGTCATTCTAATATCAAGGCGGAAAACTAGAATACTTCGTAACAATTAAATTTGCTTTTATATAAACTTAGTAATGACTTTTGTATGAATATAATATGTCGGTGAACTAAAAAGAAATGCGATATCTTCCATTTGTATAAAAAAAAATTGTTTGAACGCGAGACAAATTATATTCTATTATAAATGAATTAAAGTACTAAGCGTTATTAACATACAATCAGAAAGAATTACAATTAAGAAAGAATTAACCCGATAGATCAAATACAGGAGCGAAATTAAAAAATTCTCGAGTTATTTTATGCATACCATGTATATAAGAAAATCCTCTATGAATCCAACGTAATATATTCAAAGATAAATACAAATTACTTAAGATGATGTAAAGAAAAAATAAAATAAAAAAAAATAAACTAGAAAAAAATGTACGGTTAAGAATTACGAAGAGTATAATTAAAAATGACATCATTGTGTTAATTGTAAAGAAGACGTCCCAGAAACTCTAATCTAGTGATTTAAATTATTTAAATAATGTTTAGATTGCTATTAAACAATATGCTACATTAGCACTTCTAATACATTTCCATATTTAATGTAAGTGTTACTTTTCGCAGTGATGCAACAAGAAGTTTTCGTATAAACATGTGAGATACTTTGTTTAAAAATATTCTATAATCTATGAAGCAGTATTTAATTTTTTTTTTGTAATAATACATTTGCTATTTCAATACGCATTCGTCAATTTTCGAAAAGAAACGTAAAGAATCTAAAGAGTTAAATTTAACATCTGTACATATTATATTTGAACGATGTAATAATTTATTTTTATAGTAACTTACGGTATTATTATAAATAAATTAAAACATGGTCACCAAAACATAAGAATGCTCGAAGGAATTCAGAAAGAAATCTAAAACAAAAATACAAAAATCGTAAATTCAAAATATAATGGCGCAGTCTTTTGTCTAAGATAATCTCTCTTTTCTCCGGTTTCATAATCGACTAGACCTTTTAATACAGCAGTTCTTAAACTATTTTTAATTTGAATATAGCAGTATCAATTTAATATGTTTATACAATGTTGGCAAAAAATATTATTATAAATAACACTAGCCTGCGATGGATCTGTTTTTTTAACTTCTGATGATTGATTCCAATGTATCTTAGTGCGCTGAACCCGAAAATGACTTAGTTTCGTTCCATCGCACCAGAATATTTTGCAAATCGCAATTTGCCAATAGTAGTATATGTCGAAAAATATCACAAATATGGGACTTAATGACAAAGTGAAATAGGTTATTTTGCTGCTTATAATAGACATAATATAATAGAATATAAAAAACTCACGATTTTAGTCATTGTGTCGATGCCTCTTTGACCATCCATGTTCTGTTACAGGCGTTTCCGTGCATGTGCTCTTCTGGAATCATTTCGGTGCAACATCCAGTAATAGTCCCCCATCATTATAGTATTACATCTTCCTTGGTAATGCTTTTCCATTTCTTAGATCTTCTGATGGAATCTCTGATCCATCTCTTCACTAACAGCACTCAGATTCGTAGAAAAGTAGCCCAGATGTGAATGTAAGAAATGAATCTTCAAACTCATGGAACAGTCTAAATTTTGGTACTTCTGCAGAATAGTCTCAACGATAGACTTGAAATTCGTATCATTATTGTTTCCCAGAAACATGGTTACTACGTCTTTAAGGGCGACCCAGGCTTCTTTTCAGCAACTACCATTTCTTTTTCAAAATTTCCATCATTGCATAGTTTTCTAATGTCCGAACGGTAAAGACACGCTCTTTTAGTTTTGCGGTTGACAACGCTGGAAATTTGGAAATTTACAAATGTACTGGAAACATTTACGACCTTTTGGTAAGGCTTTCACAACTTGCTTCATCAAGCCGAATATAATATGTAGAGGTGGAAGGAGAACTTTCGTCGACTAGATGAGATGTTTTTGGAGCACATCTTTTACTCCAGGTTCCAATGACAATGACGCTCATTTTGGCCAATATTTCTATTTCCAATGATTTTTCCTGTCACTACTATCCCACTCACATAAAAAACAAGGAATCTATGTGCCTTGTTGCCCAAGGAATCGATATTACTTTGAGATCATCACAGACGATCCACTTATGATCGTCGTACTTAATTTTCTGGAGAACATGTTGTAAATTGTCATACCGTTCTTGTAAGTGTACAGAAAGCCCTATGGGAATTGACGCATGCCTGTTTTCGTTGCGAAGCAGGACAACTTTAAGACATCGTTTCGACGAATCGATTAATTGTTTACAATCAGTGCTTTCGTACGGAATGTTGAATGTCTTAAACAGTCCACACATATCAATACACCAGCGGCGAGCAAATTCTTATCTTTAAACCGTGAACCAAGAAATGCTGAAGCCTCTTTGGTCAGATGTAACTCGCGAATCAAATCGCTCAGTTCAGTTTGTGTAAATTGTTGTGGAGCAGAATTACCAGGTTCGTATTCCACTTCGTTATGTTCAGTTTCTTCACTTGATCCAGTTTCTGAACCATCTACTTCAGGTAAACGCTCTGGCTGCATAGGTACTGGTACATCTGGACCATGAGGGACAGGACGTAAAACCGGTCGCATATTTGGATAGATGATGTTCTTTTTATTCTTTACATTGAAACAGTGAACACCGGTTGAACAAAAGTAACAATCATCACTATGATTTTGTGACTCTCGCCAGGGTATCGGAACGCCAAATCTGAAACAATGTTCTTCACCCTTTGACCACCGTCTGAGTACTTCAACATACGTATAGCATACCTAGTGGGGTGCCCAAGTTTTGTCTTGATCTCTTAATTTTACACCGAAATATGCGAGATACACTTGCCCCACGAACGATGTAAATGTCTTTTTTATCTTGACACCATTAACTCACCACAATATCCGCCGACACAAAAACTTTTGATCGCGCAGGATACGACCATCCGTTGCATTAACATTGACACCCAGTTGAGATATACAACACGTTTAATGACAAAAATGTTGGCATCTGCCGGTTTATGATATAAGCGATTCATTTACATCATATACCGACAGATGGCAGCATTTCCTATGTATTTAAATCTGTCAGGACATCTTATTTTGGTGAGTTTTTTCGAAACACATTTTGACAAATTGCAATTTGCAAATAATTCTGACGTGATGGAAAGAAACTAAGGTCATTTTTGGACTCAGTGCACAAACATACATAGGAATCCATCATCAAGAGGTAATTGGGACCTAGACCACCTCGGATACGAAAAAACTCGTATAATACGGAAGTTAAGTAGAAACTCGTGAAAATGTACAAAATTAATTCATTGTATGAAAATACATGAGATAAACATAATTACAGGCCTATAAGAAAGTAGAAACATGAAACTAATTCTTAAAAATTCTTTAATTGTTTTCTAAGTTAACCTCGATCCTCTCTTAGATGATGTAATGTTACGCCGTCGCTGACGATAGAGTATGTCATGTGGTGTACACCATTTTTGTTGCCGTACGTAAGCGAGAGCCACGTCGATTAATTTCAGCCCATCGGAACGTGATATTTTTGGAGTTATCTCGTCCGTATTGTCGTCTTCTTCACTATTTTTAGCACTGTTAACAATATCGATAATTTCCTCATCGGTAATCCTCATCTGGATCTTCATTGAACCAATCACGAATGTCTTCGCTGTTGATTTAATTTCCAACAGGTAGTCTATTGGCTAGTTATACTAATTCACTCACATTCTCCTGTTCTGGTACTTTTTTAAGGGGTTCATCTAAGCCAAATATAATTTTCGATGACTTTTGAATGGTAGTAGTTTCTACCTCGTCTTACTCTGAAGCAATCCAGTATGCTACATCTTTTAATGTCACTTGCTTTAAAGCTTCCTTAGTAATCAATCCTTCCTCTAATTTTACAATCAAAATCTGGACAAGCCTTCGCCGGGCGTTTTTCTTTATCGTTTCCAAAACCCCTTGATCTATGTGTTGTACAAGTGATGTCACATGAACGGGTAGGAATATAGCTTTAATATCACCACTGTTCAGTTCTTTGACATATCTATGAGATGGTGCATTGTTCAATAATAAAATAACTTTCCTGGGAAGCTTGGTTTTTTTAGAAAATGTGACAGGAACAACTTGTTTAAAAAACCAGTCATTAAAAATCGTGCGATCCATCCATGTACTTTATTGGTTGCAGTGTATAGTTGACTCTGATATTTTTAAAGGCTCTTTGGTTTTTTATTGTGAGTCGTTCTTTACTCTATTTTTAAATCCAAGAGAAGTTTAGATTTTGCTACTAACCAGAGCAAGTAGAGTACCAGGAACTGTGACGGCATCCGACGGTAAGGAATAGAGTGTCCAGATCAACTAACAATTTCACTCTACTCAAGTCAAACACCAAATTATAGTAGGAATATCACAGCACAAGAAACGTCAGCGTACAACGAAAATGGAAATATGATTAAAATGATGAGTGACCAAATGATGACTGTAAGAAAATCCTTCATGGAATTTATGTATCAAACCTAGACCATTGATAACCGGTACTCTACTTGCGCTGATTACCAAACAAAATCCAACAAAACTGCTCTTGGATTTAAAAATAAAGTAAAGAGGGAGTCACAATTCTTACCACGTGCAATGATTCAGGTTCGTTGAAACTAAATCCTCTGCTTATTGGAATCAAAACAAACTAACTCAGACAACGGAACACAAGTTGCGCAATAAACAAACCAATATGTAGCTGTTGAAGATAACGGTCCTGATAAAGGTGTTATAGGTCCTTTATAGGACCCTTCAGTTTGTTCCGTTGCTTGCTTTTAATTATATATAAATAAGAATATAAGATTACATCATGATTTCTTGTACCAGATTTTAATCAAAAGATCAACTTGATATATTTTAATCAATGCATAAAAAATTTATAGCATAAGAAACAGTTGAAAATCACTGATATGGGCCATGCGATGTTGTACTTACACATATGCCAATGTATGTTAACTATGCAATAAAATTTAATTTAATTAATACACCTATAGATGTCCTGCGGTTCCAATGCCCAAAGCATACGTTCGCCTGCTGTGCGCTAACCGAAAAAAGAAACAAAATTATATGATACGGACCATCTTGTGACTATTTCGTAGCACTTTGATAGTGCGATGATGTCGTTTGATATGGAATAATTTAATAGGTATAGTTAGCGTTTTTGACAGTACAACGCATTGTAAGCCAAGAAAACTCGTATTTCATTGCTATAGGATGCGGATAAATTTGGAACTCTAATTGCACAGGTTTATAAAAACTAAATTTTTTTACAGCTTAGCAGAACTAATATTTATTTATAAATAAAACTGTCGTAAGCACTTTTTATTAAATTGATGCATTTCGACCCTCAGCCATTTTTAAGCGACTTAATAAATGTGGCAAAAACTAGGTTGGTGTCCTTAAATTAGTGATTTCCTCCTCTTCTATAAAAACTTGTTGGAGTTGCGTACGGTGAGGTTTTGGTGGGAAGGGTCTTTCTTTAGGAATTGTGTTAAGCTTAGTAGGAACTGGTAATCGCTGTCATTCGCTCCAGTTAGTAATTTTAATTTTTCTTGTTCAATTTGAAGAATTTTTTTGTCAATATTTGCCTTCTTTCTTTCATACATGTTAGGTGGTGGAGTTGGCGGAATAATATCATGCGCAATAAGAGAATCCAGAGAGTTTTCTATTGATCGCGAATTATTGACAACGTGAGAATCAGTATTTGAAACATTTATCCTATGAAACTGAAATGCGGCCATGCAGCTTTCGTAGCTTCATCATGTTTCTCAAAAGTCGCAATCTCTGGAAATGAGACCTTGTTGATGTTGCCTCAAGAGGATCCAAATCTAGACTTTTTCCGTGTTCAACCTTATTGAGGTCGTTTCGTAAAACATCCCGTAAGGCGTGCCCATTACTTACTGCTCCAACTGATACAGATAACAAACCAGTAAAAAGTTATAGTAGTAGTATGGTGATTCGTACACTCTTGTTGCAGGTACTTGGTTACAGGTTCTTCATTCAAGACTTTGGGATACTCATTTAGAATCTCTGAAGTGTAGGTTGGAAAAACGGTTAAGGAAACATGTGAAGCCGTTTGGGATAATTTGTGCACTTTACAGACAGTTTCCTAATGAAGAAGAAGTTAAAATTTGCAGGGCACAGTTTTGGAATAAATGGCGATTTCCGAACTGCATTGGCTGCACCAATGGCAAGCATATAAGGATGAAAAACCCAAAGCTTTCAGGAAGTATGTACAGAAACTATAAACATTATTTTTCTATTCTTTTGCAAGTTGTAGCTGGCCGAAACTACAAATTCATAGCAATTGATGTAGGCGCTTATGACAAAGAGAGCGATAGTGGCATCTTTTCCCATTCCCACCTTGTCAGAAAACTGGCAGATCTGGGTGTTGAACAACTCTGACCTCTTCCAGGAACTTACATTGAAATGTCTTACTTCCTTTTAGGCGATGAAGTGTATCCTCTAAAAACGTACCTGATGAATCCATACCCTGTGACAACACTCGGACTCTAATAAACATATTTCAAAAGATAGACAGGTGAAAGAATGAGCATTTGGAATTATGTCCAGTAAATGGAGATTGCTGCTAACGACGATTGAAATTGGTAATAATGGCGATATTGACAACATTATAAAATGCATTTGTCTCTTGCATAACATTGTGATCGATAAAGAAGGGGAAGATTCTGTAGCTTCATTTGTCAGGAAACGTCGACATCTAACAGCTATTTTTCTCGTGGTGAAAATCGCAGTATGGTAGCCGCCTATGAGAAACTTTTAAAGCATTCTTTTGCACAGAAGAGAATCCTAGGTACCTCTAAATTAGGTACATATAAATCTGGTTCTGTCCGACAACTCGGGCGTACTCGGCCGAGTTCGTCGAATCCAGTGTACGTGCGTTCATAACTTTAGATTGGTCAGATACACTCGGCCGATATTCGGATGCCCGCTACTCCGCCGAGTTCGGTTTCAGTGTACGGGCAGCCTCAAGCAACTTGAAAATGATCGAAAGCCGAAATGCATCAATTTAATAAATAATGCTTACGACAGTTTTAGTGATAAATAATAATATAATGGAGCACATAAAAGAAACAATTAAAAGAATATTTTCACCCAATCAGGGTAAAGAAATAACTGAGATTTATAACAAGAAAGTTAAATTACACAAAGCAATAGCTAGGCATTATGTTCAATAAACAGTGTTTAGTTAACGAGATCATTCCGAATCATGCAAGAATACAATATGAAACAAATACAAATACAGCAATATGAAATAAAACCAAATGCGAACAATTAATAATAGAAAGTGAAATAAGAAACTATTTCAGCAAGAAGTAAGAAATTCCGAAGAGAATAGATGAAGCTGTTCAAGCTGTTCAAGCCGCTCTGACACTCAAGCCGTTCAAGCCATATTATTTAGCTTACACTGTTTCTATTGCATCATTGCATTGCATGTGTTGATTAGCTTTCTTTGTTACACCATATGATAGTCCGTATGCATGCGTTTCAATTACCTTGCCCTTTCTTCCTGCCATGTAACTAGAGTGCATACTGCTTACTAGTGCGCATTACAGTTAGTCATGTCAATGCTTACACGACACTGCCGGCTTGTTGTATATCCTTCTCTTTCATTAGTCTACCGGTGTGTATATTGCTAGCTAGTTCCTAGTACAGATAATGGTATACACACAGCATCGGTCACGTCAGTGCCCAGTACGACGTTACCGGCTTATGGTAGTTTCCTAGGCTACCTACCTGACCATTTGTGCATGTGGTGTGCTTGAAATTACCTCCATTTTCCGATGCTTTCCTCCATTTATGCGCCGGTTTTTTCGTTGCTTTAACAGCATTAAAATTTTGCTTTATCAGCACCGCTAATATTTCGTTATGTGTCGTTTTTAATTATTATTATTGTTGTAGTAGCGTTATGCAATGCTTTTTTTTCGCTTTAACTAAAATGTTGTTTTTTTGTACCGTTTAATATAAAACCGCCTGAATGCCGCTATTTCATTTAACATTTGATTTATTATTTATATGTTATTGAACATATCCTCCAGAATTGAGAAATCGGTCATCGATTTTCTTCCCATCTCGGATCGCTTAATGGTTTTGAAGATCAATACCTCTCGC
>WYDF02297229.1:2723-15820 GCA_009867245.2 Adranes taylori | reverse complement strand
CATCAGAATTTCGAAATTATCATCTACTTACTTAAAATTAGTCTTACCGCGTAAAGGTAAATACTACTTACATTCTTTATTCAAATATCGTGTTACTACGTACTCTAATACTGGAGATGAACTACAGGTGTTAAACAGGTGTTGTGCTTTGATTGTTAAAGTCCGCTTTTCTATTAAGATCACTGTAGAAACAAAATTTGGCATCGGAATGGTCCGATGCTTCTCAAAAAAAAAAAACCAAATTCAAGTATTATACGAGATGAACTTTGATGAACTCTAATAATTCAAAATATAACATCTAAATATATGTAAACATTCATAGCGTAACGATTGAGTATCGGATTCGAAGTTGGGTGTAATAAGACCTTACACCTATATTTGGAATAAGAAAAGATGTTGATAACATAATTTCGAAAAAGAAGAAATGGGATATATAATTGAAATATAAATAAAGGAAATATACTTAAAACCCCAAGACCGGACAAGTTTCTAAATAAAGCAATAAATCTACATCCTGTTGAAGCTGTCTATCATATCCACAACATTACAAATGCAATAGTATGAAAAGCATATCATCGTTTGTGGCGCGATGGCCTAGTTTATAAACATCTCCAAACATTATGTTCTCCGGCATTCACAAAAACAATATAATTGTACTTGGAAGACAGAAAATTTACCAGCAAGATGAACTGCAATTTTTCACAATATGAAAAATGAAAGGAAGACCTTCTGCTAAGCTCTCTAATGTCACCTATCCTATACAACTTATACGTGCATGACATTCCGAAACTGGAGAAACAAAACCACGCCTAGCTGCTTGACTTAGCAGATAATGCCGCTGTAGATACTAATCACCTAGCTGTCTATAAATAAAAGTCTGGATACATTTGGAAAAAACTCTAAAAACATGGAAAATCAGCGAACCTAAAACAGAATCAATTGAATTTCCACAGAGAAAAGAGGGTGCCGGTAGATCCCACTAAGAAACAAAATCATTAAAATCAGAGAATAAGCAACGTATCTGAGAGTTTAATTACACCACAAAAGAGACAACAGGAAGGAAAACTCAGATTTATTTGACCAGTAATCGTCAAGTATGATGAGATATACCATAAAGTTTAGGTCTCCAGCCATTCATTTTTGTCATCTGACAGAGAAAACTTAAATCGCTCGAAACACTTAAATGGGTTGAAAAGTGTCAAGTTCCTAAGGACCTGGTTAAACTTCTAGAGAATGCAATACCGAACAATCCCTTTGCGGCTACTGTGCTTCAATCTGACGAAAAAAGCAGCCAATTCATACATTAACTCTACAAAACGAAATATTTCCAAATTCAGTTGGATTAGATTTCAAAATCCGCACCCAGAGTCATCAAGACAAGAACAATGTTTAAGGAACAAGAAACATGGAGCACTTCAAGGTTCTCATGAAAGGGGTTAAAGGTTCTCACTTGAAGTTTATCATGGAGCACTTAAAATGGCTTACCACAATCACAATCAAGAACTTTGTTTTACCATCACAACTGTGACAAAACAACTTGTCAGCTGAGAAGAAGAGAGATCTGCTAGAACTAGGAACAATGGTAACTATCCACTGCTGTTAAATGGATTTGTCTGCTATACAGCGTGTATCAAAGAATCAGCAAGGGTCAGGGCTCAAACGGCAAGAATCATGAAATCAGCTCACAATAAACTTTCCACTGTATTGCAAGCAGAACGTATGACAAACCTGGGTTGTCCGCTTGATAGCCAAGTTATGTCCAATATAGGTCATGAGGGTTCTCTCTGTTCCTTCAAATTGAGAATAGTCGAGGACAACAGTTCGGAAACTTGCCATAGATCAGTATATTTATAATTGCTCAACTGTTGCTTTAAGTGATGACCTCACCAAATACGCCAATCCGAGACGAGGATACAAGAAAAATGATCTCAAATTCACTGGCACACATGAAGAACTCCAGCCCAGAAGAAATTCACAATTTTGAAAAGAAGAAATGGGAAATATAATTAAAGGAAGTATAATTAAAACCCCAAGACCGGACAACTTTCCAAATAAAGCATGGAATCTACATCCTGATGAAGCTGTCGATCATATTCACAACATTACAAATGCAATAGTATGAAAAGCATATCATCACTTGTGGCGCGATGGCCAAATTTATGAACTTCTCCAAACATTATGTCCTCCGGCATTCACAAAAACAATATCATCGTTCTTGGAAGACAGGAAATTTGCCAGCAAGATGAACTGCAATATTTCACAATATGAAAAATTAGAGGAAGGCCTTCCGCAGAGCTCTCTAATTTCACCGGTCCTATACAACTTATACATAGGACATGATATTCCGAAACTGGAGAAACAAAACAACATTGTTTTGTCACAACAGGGACAAAAAACTTGTCAGCTGAGAAGAAGAGGGATCTGCTAGAACTAGGAACAATGGTAATTATCCACTGTTGTTAAATGGATTTGTCTGCTATACAGCGTGTATCAAAGAATCAGCAAGGGCCAGGGCTCAAACGGCAAGAATCATGAAATCAGTTCACAATCAACTTACCACTGTATTACAAGCAGAACGTATGGCAAACCTGGGTTGTCCGCTTGATAGCTAAGTTATGTCCAATATAGGTCATGAAGGTTCTCTCTGTTCCTTCCAATCGAGAATAGCCGAGGACAACAGTTCGGAAACTTGCCATAGATCTGTATATTTATAATTGCTCACATTTTGCTTTAGGTAGTGTATAATAAAACTTTTTTTCACTTGCTAGTATATAAAACATAAGCTGAGGAATCCCTCCACTATATTTTCTAGTTCATAACTAAAAAATTATGGGCCAAATTATGGAATTAAATTCTACAGCTTTAAATTATTATTTATTTCTATTAATTTAACAAAGCATTATTAGATAAATTGTACAATCGTAAACATGAATTGAAAGGGAATATATGCATAATTAATCATTCAATAAAACAAAAACTAAAAAGAATATGTACTGTTTGAAAAACATTGTTACACTTATCCAAGTATTATAGCAGTAGCAAGAAGACTACATGTAGTGAAAAGCGAATCCAACCCAAAGTTATGGTTTGGCATGTGGCATGTAAAGGGAGGGACTAACCGCTTTGAGGCCTCAAAAACCGCGCCTGGGATTGGCTATATGGCGTTCTCCGTCTAACCCAAAAAAATCCCTATATCTTCCGTCTTTTGAACATTAACACGCTCACTGGTCTACCATGCTCGCACATTATGCAGGTCAAAACACATGTGTATCTATTCCTGTCCTCTGCTAGCGCTCCACGCATCGTGTTTTTTCTATGCGATATACTTCTCAGAATATTAGGCTTCTCTTTTCCTCTCAAATTTTCCAAACGAATATTATATATGAGGCGTTCGGAAGCTTAGCATTTCAAGCAAAATTCTAAGTTAGTCAAAATATTATACTTTCTTAGGTGATATAACAGCACTTTTACATTTCATGAGAAATATGACTTGATATTATTACAGTAGTGACACTGGGCAGTACTGGGACCAGATTTTAATCTTCAGAGGCTGAAGGTCAACAAGCATGTAGTGGATCAACATAATTCTATATAATTTTTAATTACTACTCGAAGATAGTCCTTCTGGGACTTAATTGTTAGAGAAGAATGACTATGGTAGAAAGTACCAACCTTAAAAAACTTTGAAGTTTGACAACGCTCAAGTTTCTTTTTTCCTTTCACACATTTGTTCTCGTTTTCTTCCAGTTTGTTCGTCATACACTCGCTATCATTTCTTACCTACCTAATTTGTGCCTCAATAATGTCTCCAGCTTAATGTTTTTGAATCGCTTCCATCTGAGACATCAATTCCCCTTCTCTCATATTGCTTTCTCCTCTTCTTCAAACTCATATCTTTTCCTTTATTTGGGTTGCTTTGAATTCTATTCAAGATCCTTGTACATTCAACCATAGATCACATACCATCTTGACTTATTGACCAATAAACTAAATACATCAAAAGCTTTGGTTCAAATGGAGTCCTTAATATTGCATAAGTAAATGGCCTATTTAGATAAATCTTAAAGTGTATAATTAATTTCAAGGTATCCATTCCATTCGTTACGATTTCTAAGAAAATGGTTTGGCTTTGCTAACTCCCTAAGCTCCAACTTCCATTTGAAACATTAACCACTCATTTCTCAACTTGCTTTTCTACTCTACTTGAACATCTAATCTTTTTCAATATGGAGGTGTACAATTAATTTCTAGGTCTCCAGTCCATTCGCCATGATTTCTACGAAACATATTTGGCTTTTTTTTGTTCGACACGAATCTGTAGGTATAGATTGGGATTTGTATATCAGGCAACAAATTTCCTCCATTTCCTTCGTCATACTCTAATTTTCATTTCTTATCTTCTTGATTTGTGCCTTATTTCCTTTATCTCCTTAACCTGCAGTTTAATGTTTTTCAATTTGTTCCATGTGAAACCTCAACTCCTTTTCCCTCATCCTGCTTTCCTCTTCTTCCTGAAACTCTAACCTCTTTCAATATGGAGGTGCATAATTAATTTCAAGGTGTCCCTTCCATTCATTACAATTTCTACGAAAAATATTTCGGTTTTCTTTACAACAAGAATTTGTATTCACGATTAGGAATTGTATATCAAGCAACACATTTTCTCCATTACTTTCCTCATAATCTTGTTTACATTTCTTATCTTCATAGTTTGTAATTAAATTTCGTTCAACTTTCTAAGCTTCAATTTCCATCTTAAACATCAACTCCTCCTCTCTCAACTTGCTTTTCTCCTCTTCCTGAACCTTTAATATTTTTCAATATGGAGGTGCATAATTTATTTCCATTCGCCATGAGTTCTTGCGAAAATGCTTAGCCTTTCGTGAATGATGCGAATCTGGAGGTATAGACTGGGATGTGTATATCAGGCAACAAATTTCTTTAATTTCCTTTACTATACTCTCATTTTCATTTCTTATCTTCTTAATTTGTGCCTTACTTCCTTCATCTCCCAAAGCTGCTGCTTAATGTTTTTTAATATCTTCCATCTGAAACCTCATCTCCTCTTCTCTCGTCTTGCTTTTCTCTTCTGGTTGAAACTCAAACCGTTTTCAATATTGAGGTGCATAATAAATTTCAAGGTATCCATTCCATTCTGTATGATTTCTATGAAGAATGTTTGGCTTTACTTGTACGACTCGAATTTTTATGCATGGATTGGGAATTGTATATGAAGCAACAAATTTCCTTCATTTCTTTCCTTATAATTTAATTTTCATTTCTTATCTACATAGTTTGTAATTAAATTTCCTTCAACTTCCTAATCTCCAACTTCACTTCCATCTGAAATATCAACCCCCTCCCCCTCCCCCCACTCTCAACTTGCTTTTCCCCTCTTTCTGAACCTTTAATATTTTTCAATATGGATGTACATAATAAATTTCAAGATATAGATTGAGATGTGTATATCAGGTAACAACATGCTTCAATTCCTTTGTCATCCTTTTATTTTCATTTATTATCTTCTTAATTTGTTCCTTATTTCCTTCATCTCCCTAACCTGCAGCATAATCTTTTTCAATTCCTTCCATTTGAAACCTTAACTCCTTTTCTCTCTTCTTACTTTTGTCCTCTTCTTGATACTCAAACTTTTACAATATTAAGGTGCATAAGTAATTTCAAGTCATTCATTCGTTTTTGTACGATTTCTACGAAAAATGTTTGGCTTAACCTGTACGACACGAATCTGTAGATGTAGATTAGGATCTGTGTATCAAGCAACAAATGTCTTCCATTACTTTCCTCATATTCAAGTTTTAATTCCTTATTTTCTTAGTTTGTGTCTTAACTTCCTTTAACTCCCTAGGCTCCAACTTCCATCTGAAACACCAACCTCTCCTTTCTCTAGTTGCTTCTTTCCTCTACTTGAACATCAAATCCTTTTCAATATGCAGATGCACAATTAATTTCAAAGTATCCATTCCAATTGCTATTATTTCTACGAATCATGTTTAGCTTTTTTTGTACGACACGAATCTGTAGGTACAGATTGAGATTTGTAAAACAGGCAACAAATCTCTTTCATTTCCTTCATCATACTCTCATTTTCATTTCGTATCGTCTAAATTTGTGCCTTTTTCCTTTGAACTCCATAACTTGCAGTTTAATGTATTTCAATTGCTTCCATGTGAAACCTAAACTCCTTTCCCCTCATCTTCCTTTTGTCTTCTTCTTGAAACTTTAACCTTTTCAAATAAGGAGGAGCGTAATTAATTTCAAGGGCATAATTAATTTCCATTCGCTACGATTTCTACGAAAAATGTTTGGCTTTACTTGTACGATACGAATTTGTAGGCATGGATTGGGAATTGTATATCAAGCAACAAATTTCCTCCATTTCTTTACTCACAATGTAGTTCTCATTTCTTATCTTTATAGTTCGTAATTAAATTTTTTTATCTACGGAAGCCCCAACTTCCATGTAGAACATCAACCCCTCCTCTCTCAATCTGGTTTCCTCCTCTTCCTGAACCTTTAATATTTTTCAATATCGAGGTGCATAATTAAATTCAACGTATACATTCCATTTTCCATGATTCCTAGGGACAATGTTTGGCTTCTCTTGTACGATAAGAATCAATAGGTATAGATTGGGATGTATATATCAGGCAACAAATTTCTTCAATTTCCTTTGTCATAGTCTCATTTTCTTTTCTTACCTTCTTAACTTGTGCCTTATTTCCTTCATCTCCCTCACCTGCAGCTTAATATTTTTCTATTGCTTCCATCTAAAACCTCAACTCCTTTTATCTCATCTTTCTACGATTTAACCAAAAAATGACACGACAAAAATTTGTAGGCATGGATTGGGAATTGTGTATCAAGCAATAAAATTAATAAAAATTGGCGAATCGCAATTTTTATGGTCCCACTTTTAATGGGATCCCAAAGTAGCGTATCTCTTCGAGTTACTAAATCTATCACTAATTAATTATATAATTATAGAATTATTATTAGAGTTCCGAACGCCTCGTAGAAATAACGAGTGGATTTTCTCGCTCTCGTGGTGTCGAGCTCTATTTTTTCTCTCATTCTTTTAAAAACAAATCCGATATGCGTTCGTCTCGTTTCATCGTTAGTATACCGTGATAAGTCCCTTTGTGTAATAGTTTATAAAAGTTTTCTGAATGGGGAGGGGGGAGCCTAATACAGGGACACACACACAGCCACGCGTGAGCCATCCATATAGAAGTCTTCACTAATATTTTCTCTTTCTGTTTGTCTATTACAAAACGACAAATCACTATCCTCTCTCTTTTCATACCTATTTATCGTGCGATAAAAACTACCCTCACACGAGACAAGAGATATATTTAAGCGGGGGTGCTTGTTATTGACCAGAAACGAAAAAGTTTTGAAGCAACGACAGACGGCAGTCGTATTTTGAAATATCACGCGTTTAAAACGGACGTATATACGTCGTCTTAATAAAAGACGTGGGTTTCGTGCAAGAAAAAAGTTTGACGTAATAATACGCGCGCCTTCAAGTCAATCAATGTTATAAACGTGTGCAATTTTTGGCGTTTAAAAAAAAATAAGCACCTTTTCCGGTATAAATGCATTTACCGAATGCGAAAATGGTTGATATGTATAGTCATATGCATGACGCGCTCCAGGAGTATCATGGTGAGTTAGTACAAACTGGAAGTCCAGCTATATTGTGTAGTGCATTGCCAACGCATTGGCGTTCCAATAAAAGTTTACCGATCGCGTTCAAAGTGGTCGCATTGGACGATATCCAAGATGGGACAGTAGTGACATTGAAAGCGGGCAATGATGAGAATTTTTGCGCGGAATTACGCAATTGTACGGCTGTAATGAAAAATCAAGTGGCGAAATTTAATGATCTACGATTCGTTGGTCGTAGCGGGCGAGGGAAATCGTTTTCGTTGACAATTATTATTGGATCGATGCCTTATCAAATTGCGAGTTATATTAAAGCGATTAAGGTCACTGTTGATGGACCAAGAGAACCAAGAACGAAAGCCAGTAAGTTATTAGTTTTTGCGCCCTTTTTTTAAAGTCCACGTAGTTATGTTTAAATATCTGAAGCCCAAAAGAAATATTTGCTTATTCATGTAGTATGACTGAAATGCGATGCAATTGTTTATTTTTCTAGTGAATTGTAGAATATTTCAAAAGTTATTGTTTTTACTTCTCTAGCCTCAAACTTTTCCAAATATTTTTGGAATTGTAATAGAACTGTCTTAAGTGTGGACTTTTGCAAAACTTTTTAAACTGAATCTTGCATTTATTACAAAAAACTCATCCGTTTCGCTGACTACAGACACTTTGTTCCAGACGTCCATACCAGTTGTCGTTGCGGACCGAAGTAACAAATAACTATTTAGCCAGCGATGTGCCAATAAGTAAATTGCAACATCAAGCAATCTCGAGATCTTCAACTTGGTAGCAAACTTTCAGCCATAAATTAAACTGTCTCACTCTCTATAAATATTCGTTGAAGCGCATGGTAGAGTAATCCAATCTTTGTATTTGCTTCTGTAGCCTCAAATATTTCCAAATATTTTTGGAAAATCTAAATCCCGCTAAAGAGATTAAGGCTTGCCGACGTGAGAAAAATATAATCGTCAAACAAAAGCCAACCGGCATAGAAATGCATACAGACATTTATACATACGCAAATTTCTTCGCGCGTTTATTCTGAAAGGATACCGCGATGAACGACCTTCCGACGATGGCTAGCGGCAGCCTTTATGTTATAAATGTTTAAATGTATTTTTCACACAGATAAAGAATATATTTTGCATCGGGATATTTTTTCGCAGAGACAATTTATTATTATCATTTTTAACTGAAAAAAGCGTTAACGCATTTTTCCACCTCTCATTTTCAATAAATAGTTGCACGTTGCACCCTTATGATCCTTTCATGGAATCCGATTAGATATTAAGAACACGTATTTTAGCAGGAATTTTCAATGCAATGCTTCTTAAGATTTTAGTGGCTGCTACTACCGCCGCTTACACGTTCCACCACTTATGTTTGCATCGATAAAGAAGAGCAATTTTCATCCTTAAATGTCTGAATGGGTCAGGAACTTATTCAAAATGATCTAATTGTGATTGTGACACTTGCAAGATTTTTTAAATTGAATCCTATATTTGTTACATAATTATTTCTTATCAGTCTTATACGTTTCGTTGACTAAGGACACTTTGTCCCGTTTCTGTAATTTCAAACATTTAAAAATACTTTTGGATTTGAGATGCAATATTTTATTTGTGATGATGACTCTTGCAAGACTTTTAAAATTGTAATTTGTATTTCTTGTTAATGTTTTTTTGACTCATCTTCTTTGTAAAGTAAAGACCCTTCATTCCATACGTCCACATCATTTGTCACAGCTGGCTAAGTAACAAATAACTTTTTAACCAGCCATGTTTCCAAAAAGCATGTTGCTGCATTAAGTGGCCTACCGATCTGCAACTTGGTTGCCAACTTGCCATATTGCAAACAGAATTTGCGCGTCTGTGGAAAAGTTGAAGTTGTACTTGCAGCTATATACAAAACTGTCCTAATCCGTGCAGATGTTGGTTGAAGTGCGTGATAGGATAACCCAAACTTTTTTGTATTTGCTCCTGTCATCTCAATATTTAGAAATATTTTTAGAATTATTAAGCAAAATTTTCTAATTGTGATTGTGACTCTTGCAAGATTTTTTAAACTGCATCCTGTATTTGCTACAAAAGTGTGTCTGATCATCTGTTATAGTGACTAGAGACACTTTGTACCATACGTCTACATAATTTGTCGTTGCGTTCAATATAACAAATAACTATTTAGCCAGGGATGTTGCAAGTAAATAAGATGCAGCATTAAGGGGCCTAAAGATCGGAATCCTGGTTGCAAACTAAGATACCAACATGCCATACTACAAACAGAATTTGCATGTCGGTAGAATGGTTCAAGTTGTACTTTCAACAATGAATAAAATTGTCTCATTCTCTGTAGATATTGGTTGAAATACATGGTAGAATAATCCAATATTCTTTGTCTTTACTTTTGTAGCCTCAAACATTTCCAAATACTTTTGAACTTGTTATTCAAAATTTTCTAATTCTTATTCTGACTTTAGTAAAACTTTTGAACTTGAATCCTGTGCTTGTTACAAAAGTGTTTCTGACACACTTATTATGTTGAATAGAGACACTCTTCTATACGTCCACATAATTTGTCGTTGCGTGTGATGTAACAAACAACTATTTAGCCAGGGATGCTGCCAGTAAGTAAGTTGCTGCATTATGGGGACTAAAGATCTGAATCCTGGTTGCAAACTAAGTTGCCAACATGCCATACTGCATACAGAATTTGCACGTCATTGCAATGGTTCAAGTTGTACTTTCAGAAGTGAATGAAACTATCTTACTCACTGTAGAGATTAGTTGAAGTGCATGGTTGAAAAATCCAACATCCTTTGCCTCTGACTTATCAGTTTCGTTGACTACAGTCTTTTCTTTCCATACGTCCATATCTTTTATCATTGTGGAGCAAAGAAACAAATAACTATTTAACCAGCGATGTTACCAACTAATAAGTTGTTGCATTCAGCAGCCTATAGATCTGCGACCTGGTTGCAAACTAGGCCAATATTGCGAACAGCATTTGTACGTCTATGGAGTGGTTAAAGTTGTACTTTCAGCCATGAATTACACTGTCTCGCTCTGTAGTTATTATTGAAGCGCATAGTTGAATAATCCAAATTTATTTGTATTTATTTCTGTAGCCTCAAACATTTTCAAATACATATTTCTTGAATACTTAAACAAAATTTTCTAATTGTAAGTGTGACTCTTGCAAGATTTTTTAATTTAAATCCTGTGTTTGTTACATAATTATTTGTCTTATCTGTTTCATTGACTAGGGACACTTTGCCCCGTATGTCTACATAATTTTTCGTTATGGGCGAAGCGAGAAATGGCGATGTTGCCAATAAGTAAGTTGCTCCAGTAAGTGCCCCACACATCTGCAACTTGTTTGCAAACTAGGTTGCCAACATTTAATTTTCAAACTGAGTGTGCACGTCTTTGCCTTTATTTCTATAGTTTCAAACATTTTCAAAGCTTTGTATAAATTTTGATTTCAATTTAGACTCTTGCAAGACCTTTAAAATTGAGTTTTGTATTTCTTCTTAATGTGTATCTGACTCAACTTTTTTATGGAGGCAAGATCCTTCGTGCAATACATCCACAGCATTTGTCGTTGCGGGTAAAATACGAAATAACTTTTTAACCAGAAATTGTTCCAAAAAATCAAGTTGCTGCATTAAGCGAACTAGAGATCAGCAACTTGGTTGCCAACTAGATAGCCAACATGCCATATTGCAAACAGAGTTTGCGCGTCTGTGGAAAGATTTAAATTATACTTTCAGCAATAAATCTCATTCTCTATAGATCTTGGTTGAAATGCATTATCGAATAATATGTACTTCTTTGTCTTTGTTTCTGCAACCTCAACATTTCCAAATATTTTTGGAATTTTTCTGCAAAATTTTCCAATTTTAATTACGACTCTTGCAAGACTTTTGAAATTCAATCACATATATGCTACAAAAGTGTTTCTCACTCATCTATTATGTTGACTAGAGACACTTTGTTCCATACGTCTACATAATTTGTCGTTGCAACAAATGCAACAGATAACTATTTAGCCAGGGATGTTGCAAGTAAGTAAGTTGCTGCATTAAGGGGCCTAAAGATCGGAATCCTGGTTGCAAACTAAGTTGCCAACATGCCATTCTGCAAACAGAATTTGCACGACGCTGGAATGGTTCAAGTGAAACTATCTCACTCGGTATAGATTGGTTGAAGCGCATGAACAATCCAACATTCTTTGTCTTTGCTTCTGTAACCTCAAACAGTTCCAGATATTTTTGGAATTGTGATGGGACTTTCTTATTTCTGAATTTTGGAAGATTATTAAAATAGAATCTTACATTAATTGCACTTATTAAAAGGTTCAAGTTGTACTTTCAGCAATGAACAAAACTGTCTCATTCTCTGAAGATATTGGTTAAAATGCATGGTAGATTAATCCAGTCTTCTTTGTCTTTGTGTCTGTAGCTTCAAACATTTCCAAACATCTTTGGAATGGTTATGCAAAATTTGCTAATTTTTATTGTGACTTTTGAAGACATTTGAAATGTAAGCCTGTGTTTGTTACAAAAGTAATTCTGTCTCATCTAGTATGTTAACAAGTGACACTTTGTTCCAGACGTCCACATAATTTGTCGTTGCTTCCAATATAACAAATGACTATTTAGCCAGCGATGTTGCCACTAAGTAAGATCCTGCATTACGGAGTCTGTAGATCTGTATCCTGGTTACAAACAAGTTGCCAACTTGCCATACTGCAAATAGAATTTCCACGTCGCTGGAATGATTCAAGTGAAATTATCTCACTCTCTGTAGGGATTGGTAGAAGCGCATTGTTGAACAAGCCAACATTCTTTGTCTTTGCTTCTGTAACCTCAAACAGTTCCAGATGTTTTTGGAATTGTGATAGGACTTTCTTAATTCTGAATTTTGAAAGATTATTAAAATATAATCTTGCTTTTATTGAAAGATTCTCGTTGTACTTTCAGCAATGACGAAAACTGTCTGATTCTCTATAGATATTGATTAAAATCCATCGTAGAATAATCCAGTCTTCTTTGTCAGTGCTTCTGTAGCTTCAAGCATTTCCAAACATCTTTGGAATTGTTATGCAAAATTTTCTAATTTAATTGTGACTTTTGCAAGACATTTGAAATTTAATCCTGTGTTTATTACAAAAATATTTCTGTCTGATCTAGTACGTTAACAAATGACACTTTGTTCCAGACGTCCACAAAATTTGTCGTTGCTTCCAATATAACAAATGGCTATTTAGCCAGCGATGTTGCCACTAAGTAAGATCCTGTATTAAGGAGTCTACAGATCTGAATCCTGGTTACAAACTAAGTTGCCAACTTGCCATACTGCAAATAGAATTTCCACGTCGCTGGAATGATTCAAGTGAAATTATCTCACTCTCTG
>WYDF02297228.1:0-29345 GCA_009867245.2 Adranes taylori | reverse complement strand
CGTTCAAATGTTCGGATTGCAAAGAGGAACTCCTCTCTTGTAAAACAGTGAGGCCTCAATGAGGTACCTCATAAATGAGGGACCCATCACTACTAGGTAGGTAAGTACTAAGTAGATCTTTCGATTCCTTTCGATGTAAGTAAATTTACCTTTCGAGGTAGGTAAATTAAATCACTCTTTCTATCACTTTCTTACATGCACTGCATATGACACATATCGAACAGATATAAATTGTTGATTAGATGCGCAGTTATTTTCTAGTGTCATATTTAGATACATGTTACTGCATGAACGAAAACTTGTCGGGATATCTCCTGTAACAGTTAAAACCTGCTTAGTACGTGCGTGCTAAATCGTGCCCGGGGCGCGGCTGATTTGCAAAGTGGGCGACAGTTATTAACTATCAATGCTATACTCAATTTAGTATGTGGTAAAACTCAATCAAACTTATTATAAATGTCGGTGGAGTCACATGCTGTTCGACTATAAAAAAACTCAATAACACTAGTGACAAATCAAGATAATTCCGAAAGAATTATCTTGATGCAAGATAATTCTTTCGTTTGTACGTTTATCGAATATTTTGGAGGAATTGTAATAGACAAACTGCAGTGTACCATTCAGTATTGTTAATAGTACGGTTATTCACCAGTGGAAACATATGACAACCATCTTCTTATATCGGTTTTTTGTACGAACAACTTTTACTGTCTCCAATCCCTTTTCAAATACCCAAACTACCGATTATTGCATATTTTCGAGATCTTATCCATAAACCCATATTTCATCATCTATAATGATGTCAAACACCAAAAGAAGAGGCAATTCATTATCCCAGCAATCTGGCGTAGATCTACACTGTACCGTACCAGCCGTCCACAGTACGAGAAATCCACAAACACAAAAAAGAGAACTCACAGTAACATATGTCCTCTTAAATCATGTTCCGAACAAGACAAATATTCTGATCGTTAATTAAACAAAATATGTCGCATATCACAACCGGTTATAAGCTCAGCGGACGGAAAAAAACCCTCGCACAATAGATATGAAATATATTTAAATAAGTTATTTAATTTTATAAATCAATTCTTATAAATTCAATGAATACTTATTTCTAATCCTAAGTCCTAATACTCCAGGAGTTGCAGTTTTCATCGGGCATCGAATACGATTACTAAAAATATATAATTAAGAAAAATATCTTGTATAAAAAACTATTGTGTAAGAATTCTTTAAAAATTGCTACGTTCTCTTTAAAATACACATTTTATTTAAATAAATATGATCTTGAGAGTTAACCTCAAATTGCAATGAAATATAAAAATGTGTTGCTTTTTAATTTCAAAATACCAATTTTTATTTTAGTCTGCCAATTTTTATGAAAGTGTAAAAGTTCAGCTGCCACTAATTTTCATTCGTTTTAGAAATATGGATACCATAAAACCACCATAAAACCCATCCAAACCAGCCAAATAACTACTGTGCAACCAACAGGAACATTCAACCAAGCTACACAAAACCCTAGTCCAAGGACAGACACAAATCCAGCAAACAGAAACAAAACAGAACCCACAAACACACAAGTCAAATACCCAGCCTTGTGAGGGTTTTGCATCCTTACTAGGAAAGCTCTATTACACATTTTTAGAATCAAATCCAGACGACACGCAGGCAATTAAATTTATCAAACACTCTCAACAATTATACCTACTTTACAAATATTTATGGAAAAATACAAGAAAATAAGAATATCCCACTGGAATGCCTTTGGCATCTCAAACAAACACACAGAATATGAAGACTTCCTAAAAAGGCATAACATTGACATAGGACTTATAAGTGAAACACTCATTAAGTAAAAAACAAGAAACTTTACTTCAAAAATTACAAGACTTACACCACAAATAGAAAATCTAACAAAGGGGGCGGGACTGCAGTTCTAGTAAAACAGAACATTAAGCATTCGCATATCCACACATACAAAGCCACAGAAATACTCGAAACTACTGAATAATGATACACACTGAATTTGGAACAATAAAAATAAATTCAGTATACAATCCACCACAAAACATTCTAGAGACTGACCTTGACGTGCTATTTAAGGAGGACATACCTACAATAGCAGTCGGGGACTTTAACTCTAAACACACAGACCTTGTTATCAAGAACTAACAACACAAATGGGAACAAGCTACAGATGTACGGTGAAAACAGAAATCTGACAATTACTGCACCCACTGAACAAACACACTTTCACCAAAATAATCTAAACTCAGACATTTTAAACATAGCTGTACTAAAAAACATCACACTAAATATACACTTATGCACTACACGAACTTAGCTCTGACCATCTACCGGTTATACTGGATATAGAAGGGAGAGCCATAGACATGACACTACAACAAACAAAAAGCAACTACAAAAAATTCAATCAGACACTAAAAATAGACAAATCTGACATAGAAAACACATCAAATCTAGAGGAAGCGATAGTAAACTTTCACAAGGGAATACAGATTGCTATAGAAAACTCCACAGAACAAATTACACATACAAACACAACAAGCCAGAGCCTACCAAAGCACCTACAAGACTTATTAAACAGAAAAACATTGTTAAGAAACAATATCAACGAACACTGTGCTCAGCAGACAAAACAACTTACAATAGACTGAACAATTTAGTGAAAGAAAAACTCACAGGATTCAGAAATTTCACACGGAACTCCAAAATTGACAGTCTAAACAATAACTAAGAGACGTCTGGAGAAAAACGCGTTCTGACGCGTACTGAAAGACAAACACCTATACTGAAAACAGGACAAACAGAAACACAAACAAGCAAACAGGCAGCGAATTTATTTACTGAATGTTTAGAATCACAATTCACACCAAATGACATAAAATCAGACGAAAACAGACACATAGAAAACTAAACACCAAAAATTCTTAAGGCACTTTCGACAATCATCACTTTGACGAAGTCGACGAAATCACAGACATAATCAAAAACTTAAAAAGAAAAAAGCACCAGGACATGACTTAATAAACAAGAATGTACTTAAAAACCTAAATGAAGATGCCATTGGACAACTAACAAATATTACAAACGCGCTACTGAGACTTAGATATTTCCCAGGTTATTGGAAGTGCTCCAAAGTAATCATGATCCGCAAACCTGGGAAATCAACTACAAATCTATAGCACTACAGACCTATTAGCATACTCTCATTAATTAACAAAATTGTTGAGAGAGCCATACTCACAAGACTCAAACTTATAATCCAAACGGAAAACATAATACCTGACGAACAATGCGGCTCCCGACAAGAACACTCAGCACAACACCAACTACTAAGAATTACTGAATACATCACAAATGGTCTAAACCTGTCAATGGGCACTGGAGCAGTCTTCTTAGACGTCTCAAAGGCCTTTGACAAGGTTTGGCACAATGGACTTATTTACAAACTACACAGACTTGGAATCCCCATAGGATTCTGCAGACTTATTCACAACTACCTAACTGACAGAACCTTCTATGTTAGTGTAGTAAACGACACTTCAGACATCAAACACATTTAGGCTGGGGTACCCCAAGGATTAGTACTTGGGCCAGTCTTATACAACATCTACACTGCAGACATATCAAAAGACAATGACACAAAACTTGCTATATACGCTGATGATACAGCAATAGCTACACAATCACGCACAAAACTACGAAAACACTTAGACAGGTTAAGTAATTGGTGCGACTAATGGTGCATCAAACTTAGCCCTGACAAAACACAACCTATCATTTTTGGTAAAAAAAATAGATACAAAAACACAGAACAAATACCATGAACTAAGAGAGTCAAATATCTTGGAATCACTTTTGACAAAAAACTAACTTCAGCAAACACATTCGCAATACGAGAACAAAAACAAATGCACTTTGTACAAAACTGTATCCACTACTCAACAGAAACAGTAAACTCAACAGTAAAAACAAATTACTCATATATAAATCAATCATCAGGTCAAATATGACATACGGAAGTGAAATATTACACAATATTTCACCAAAAACACTAAGCTCACTACAACGAGAAAACGTCTCACTGAGAATGATTATCGGGGCTCCTTGGTACGTCACAAATGCTCAAATACATAGAAACTAGAAATTGAAACACTAACAGAACACATGACAAAAAGAGCAAAAAGCTTCTACGAAAAAGCTGCTACACATCCGAACGACTTAAGAACATGCACACAATCTAATGTACGCAGCAGGAGACGCAAAAGACCTAGTAAACTGAACCAACAAACAGAAATACCCAAAAATCCATCACAAACACAGCAAACTGAAACAGACAATTGACAAAAACAAATAAAACACCATCACCAAACTGACAATACTAGAACCCTTCCCGGATAGCGATTTTCATTAATCGGAAACCGGATGAGGGAGGAGAGTTTTAGTAAGGTAAAAATCCCACACTGTTGGATGCAACGGGCATCCTTCGCATTTTTAAGGTTTCTCTACTTCCTATACAAAACAAAAAAAAATATCTATATTGTAGGATATATAATTTGCTATTATTTATCAAAGGATACATCGTTTAGTTCTTTTCTTATACATTATACGATAACCACATTCTCTGCACCGTATTGGATCTCTAGGCCTAATCTCATTTTCATTGTGACATTCTGTGTAATAAAAATACAAGCAAATATTTGCAATGATTTAAGTAAAATCGTTAGGTACCATTTGTAAATCATTAGTATCTATTTAATGAAATATAAAGTGAACTTACCTCCACAAATATAAACCATAGGCGTCTTGGAAGCCAAATCTTTAGAAGATGATTCTGACATGATGTTAAAATCTTAATTATAATGCAAAATGTTGGCGAAGTAATATAATTGTTAATAAAATAAAGGTAAATAATTTTATAGGTTAGAAATAAAAATTTGACAATATGTTGCTCTTTGTCAGATTGCTTTAAATATCTGGAGGAGTGGATGAGGGTGCCGCACCGATATCGGGATTTTGGGAGAAACGGGGGAATACAGATATAAACTGACAGGAACAAATTTAAGGAAACATATGAAAATAGAATTAAAATAAAATAGTATAAAGCTGATAAAATATTTAGCAGTTTAATAAACTATTTAATGAGTTTTCATCAATTATATGTTAATCTGGCATCGTTGCTTATAATTTAAAAACAAATAAATGAAATGAGCTCACAGTTCTATTAACAGAGTGAAAGCGGTTTTGCCAGTGACGTACGAAATGAAATTGCGCTCTCATGGTCGGTTTTGAATCACAACAAATAATAAATCTTTTGTTTACAGATGGTGCCTGTTAAAACTGGCAAATCAAACAAATTTAGTTAAAAAGCCACGTCAAAAAGAGATTAAAATATGTAAAATGTTTTACTAACATGGGTAATCAATGTTGCGGGGAAAAAATTAAAAAGTCGGTATTTTGTATCTTTATTTTTCAATTATCATTCGTCAAACAAATTTTATTTGCAGGGATATTGTTTTATTATTGTTAGGATTGGACAATGCTGGTAAAACTGTAGCTGTGAAAAATTTGGCAGGTGAACCAATACAAGATTATATACCAACTATTGGATTTTCGATAGTTAATCTGGTTTATAAAGCTTTTGATATTAAAGTTTTTGATTTAGGTGGGCGCTCAGATATAAGGGCAATATGGGAAAGATATTTTGTCGATGTAAGCTATTTATTTATTTCTTTTATTAGTCATACAAAATATAATGTTGCAGAAAGAACAAAATATAATACAAAGATACATAAAACTGCAAAACTCATAGCGAGTGGTAGGACCATTCATGTTCATCGCTTTTGCAGTTAGCGTTTCATCCTTAATCTCAATTAATTTCTATAAAAAAAACAATGCGTCTAAGCTCCATCGCTCGTCAAGTTTCATATGTTCGTTGTAATAATGTAGAAATGCGTCTATAATTTTTAAAGCTTTTAGTGTGACGTTTCTAAGTGAAGAATTTTACTAGGCATAAATGTACATTTTTTAGTTTCATCATGTAATTTTTAATTTTGCCCAATTGTCATTGTCCGATGCAGAAAGACCAATATTTAGTCTATATATCAAAACTGACCTCCTGATTTCTTCCCTTCAATCCTTCTTTGCATTGTTAGCTTCTCCATGCCATTTCTTAATAATCCATGCAAAATGAATTTCAGAAAAATCTGAGCTGTCCATTTCAAATAGTTTTGACCTAAAAATAGCTCCAAAACATATCTACAATCGCGTTTCCATTTATCAAAGAAATAAATTCAAAATAATTGTCAAAAAATATTGAAGTTTTATATTTTTGTCATTTTCGATTGGTATTATAACGGCAGCAAAAAATACTCACATCTGGCTAGTCAAGGTCTAGGTAGACCATTGATTAATATGACATGAAATACCCCAACATCCAGTTTAGAAGTAGTTAGAGTAGACGTTAATAATTTCATTTCAGGCCCACGGTATAATTTTTGTGGTTGACTCGACTGATTTGGAACGTTTGAACGAAGCTCGTGAAACACTAGCCTATGTTCTGGCTCACGACAAAATTCGAGGAAAACCTATCCTAATACTGGCTAACAAACAGGACAACGAATTAGCGTTAGATGAAATAGATCTAGTTGATAAGTTGGACATCGAAACTTTGGTGAATGCTTACGAATGTCCCGCATTGATTGAATCGTGTGCAGCCAACGAAAATGTTACTAGCGTGGTGTCTAACAGTAGCACCAATATCAGAAAAAGATGCAAAAAGAATTTGGATAAGGGCATTAAGAGAGGATATCAATGGTTAGTAAGTTATATTGTAAGGGAATACAGTCAATTGAATAAACGAGTTGAAAATGATGTACAATGTCAAGAAAACTTAGATAGAATCGAGCGAGCTGCTAAAATTCAAAGGTTCGTAATGTATATTTTTTTACAAATTATCTCTGGAAATAAAGCTATTTATTGTATATCTTCAGATTGCTGCAATTAAGATTAAAAGAAGAAGAGGAACGTTTGAGGAACAGTGAATCTCATAAGTGTTCGCAAACTCCAGCTACTATTTCACAAGAATGCATTACAAAATCAATTGATAGCGATAATCACTCACTAATTGACATTCAAGTTGATAGGAAATGTGATAAGATCCATACACCAAAACATTTATCTTCCAATAGATCCTTCAATGAACATAGTGATAATGAAAGCACCGTTTCTGATATGTACGTTTATTCCGAAATTGTACGCAAAGAATTTACCGCACGACCTAAATCAGCAACAGATTCAATTAGAAAGCAGTTGGAATTGGATATTAAGAAACTGCGTAATTTTCCCACGTCTAAAGGGTATGTATCCAAATATATGTTCACTATTTTAATCTACCTTATACAATACCTACCTTTTAAGTTTTTACAAAAACAATGAAAGTATAACTATGTTGCTTTACAAAATTTTCGCCTTATAGCTTAACATTTTCAGCTTTTGAAACAATGATATGCCAAGAAGTGGTATTATTCTATCTTTCAATAAAAAAAATGTGAGTAGTAGGAGGAGGTGTATTCCGCCTTATAGCTGTTGCACGCGTGCCATAGGTTCGCCACTTCTGATCCATGGTTTTTTTTCATTTTTACCTTCAGAATTCTATAATTCTGAAATTATTTGTTATAATATGAGAACATATAATTTTTTATTTAAATTCAATATTATCTCTTTTAGGTCGGCCAATCTAACACTCAAGTCTCCATTACGGAAAACATCGAACAAGACCGTTCCTATAAACTTATACGAACCTAAACAGAAGCGTATCGCAAATCGTACAACTCAAAGCGCCAAAGAGCGAAGCAGACGAGAACGACGACCATCAATCGACACGTGGACAACGAAATCATTTGTAATGGAGCCGTTCGAAGGAGTTAAAAGTGCCAATATTTCGTCTTGTGGCAAACATCAGCTCCAGACAACAGTAAATGCTGGGGGTGACGCATCTGGTTTCATTTTACCAAATAGTGCTTTAGAGGACAACGATGGGGTAATCAAAGCAAATTCCGAAAGGCTTCCGTTAAGTATATTCACAATTGATACTTATTCAAATACAACAACTGCAGATGTAAATATAAGACCTGGCTCAGGGAAGAATCCTTTCATACGCATGAATCAGCAAGTGAAAATACAGGATGACATTTCTGTAAGGCAAAGACTTTTATCAGGCAAAACCTCTTTATCTCATCAAGAACAAAAACTATTTTCAATAGATGCACCTATTGGAAGTGACTCTTCTAGTATGGCTGTAAATGATATAAGTAAAAGATCCTTAACGTCTGAAGATATAAAAGATAAAAATAATATCAGATATATAGCAGAAGATATCGGTGCATCATTTCCATTGGTTGAAAGTATTCCTAAACGCACTAAATCTCGTAAGTTTAGTTCCTTATCGGACGAAGCGGTATCAAATCAAATGGAAAGATCGATAATGACTTTAGAATCAGACGAAACTAATGTAATAAAACAAAGCCGAATTCATCATTCGGCTAATGATTCATTGCACCATAATTTAACTCACAACGAAGATAACACATCTGTAGCAGAAATTATGATGTCGAAACGTGATACCATGAACGTGGAAAGAAATATATCAAATGCAGATGATATCATAGTCATGAATGACGAATTAGAATCAAAAGATGCTGTGAAGGTTGCAACTGATAATATTGAATCAAGTTTAACGTACCAAAATCGATCAATATTTGATTCAAAAAGCACAGCCGCAGGTGGAATTAGATTTACCCACGATACCCCAGTTAAAAATACGTCTAAACTTAAGTCAACGGATGAAGAATCAAATACCAATAATTTGACTGCACCAGAAGCACTGAAAATTAGTAGCAGTAATTCGTCGAAGAAATCATATAATTATACCCATCAGCGAAAAGCAAACGCAGATAAAACAGAGCTAGAAGCAATCGTAAATAATTTACGACAATATCCAGTTAGACTTGTAGCGGAAACTCCTTTACCTACAACCAATATTGAAAAAACATCACCGACAGGCGATCATTATATAACAACAGCAAAATCGCGCCCAGAACGTTTGAAACAGTATCCTCTAAGCGCAGATTCCTTGAGTGACTTAAAGAATATAACTATATCACCTTCGATTAGATCAGTAACATCTGCAGCTGGTGATGCCAGTTCAGCGACATTTTCAGTAGCTCGTAAACAATATGATAGCGATAGGCAACATTTTATAGGACTGAATGTCAGTGGCACTAAGAAGCTTAATCCGTTACCACCGGTGAATGGAATGGTTAAAAATTCGCAGATTAATCGAAGTTATGTGGAACGCAGGAATTCGAATCAGAATTTTTAAATTTTACGAGGTTTGGATTTTTAATAATAGCAACAATATAAAAGTCACAGAATTGCAAATAAAATAAAATTAGCATTACTTTGAAATTAAATTCTAACTTTCTTAATACACTTTCTAAGCTGCTCAAATTCAGTACGTATGATTTAACTATTATTATTATTGCAGGGGGCAGGATTATTATCCGGACCACGTCGAGCTAAAAGATCTTTTGTAGTATGCCCCTTCTTATCGTTTAAAACAGTCTCAGTTCTTTCATAAACTTTATGAATGTTTTCAGGTGTACCCTGATGTCCGCGGCATTAACTGTTATGTCCCCGAACTGTCAAGTCTGCAGCTCGATGCTGCCTGGCATTCACATAAAATGTGTTTTGCGTTTCTGCCTTATCATTGCATAATCGACATGTTGGGTTCTCAACCGTATCAATGTTATGCATATGGTAATTTAGAGGACAATGCCCCGTAATACAGTCGGTATATATGGAGAGTTCCTCTTTGTTGGGAATATTTTGGTGTTTACCTCAGATGTCAGGTCTATAAAGGCCTTTGAATGTTCTTGACCTGGGACTTGGTTCCAGTATTTGATTGTGGCTTCATATTCACACTAATATCATAATATCCGCTTCCTGTGTTCTTTATTTTGACCACAAGACGGACCGGGGCCTATTAGATTACTCTTTGCCCCTTGGCTGGCTAGCTTGTCCGCTATTTAATTGCCCTCAATCCCTGAATGTGCTGGTCCCACCATCGCCTTAAATGGTTATGTTTTGCCAGTTCCTTCAGGTGAGTCAGGCAGTTCCACAGTAGCTTAGACTCACAGGTTTTAGCCTGTAATGCCTTCAGCGCTGCTTGAGTATCAGTGTGCATATTGATGTTAGTCCCTTTCATACCTTTTTGCATGATTTCTAGAACACAGTGGCTACTATTTCAGCCTGTACGATAGAGGTATGTGTACCCAGTGAAATTACTGTACTACACTTAGGACCATACACTCCAGCCCCTGCTCCACCTCTATCCAATTTAGAACGATCTGTATACCATTTCAACGCACCTTTGCCATATGAAGGTCAATTTTCCCAAACATTGAGGAATTTTATATGTCCTGTAAGATTGCCAGGTTTCATTTTTTGTCCTATCTACAGCCGTGCTCTGATTTAAAGCCCCCTTCTTCACTAGTAGGTGCATGTGAAGCAATCCTGTGAATGCCTCCAATGCCGCAATGGTAGAAGCAGACTTTGCCCCAGTTATGCTAAGACACGCAATTCTTTGCAGTTTATGTAGTATGCTCTGTGCCTGCTTCTCTTCTACTTTAGACCACCATACTAGAGCCCACTATAATGGGTCTTAAAATTGCTGTATAGGCCCAATATATCAGTTTTGGTTGTAGACCCCATGTTCTACCGGAAATCTTTTTGCGTGCATATAAGGCTCCAGAGGTCTTTTGTTGTAGTTTCTGCAAATGTGAGTTCCAGGTCAGTTTGTGGTCCAAGTCTAGACCCAAGTACTTTGCCTCCCAACTTATCGTGAAAGCTATATCACGCAGGACCAAGGACCCTAGATTTAGTTTCCTCTTCCTCGGGAATGGCACAACAGTCACTTTGTTGAGCTTAATGCTTAGCCCATTTCCTCTACAACACTTTAGGGCACTTTGCATTCTGGTAGTCAGCGTAGTGCCGTGTTGGCCTTGTTCTGTCAGCACTAGGTCATCCGCATATCCTTGAACCTGATTGCCAGCCTTTGTTAAGTTGTACATTAGGTCATCAACTACAATGGACGGGAGCAGCGGAGACTGAACTCCCCCTTGGGGGCACCCCTGGTCGCCCTAATCCTAATAGCCTCTTGACCCATACATACATCTACTGTCCGGGTTTGCAGCATTGTGTTGATCGACACAATAGCCGGTTCTGGAAAACCCTTCTTGCGTGCTGCTGCTTCTATGGTTTCATACGAGGTGTTATCAAAAGCCCCCTCTCTGTCAAGAAACGCACAGAGTGCTATTTGTTTTGCTTCCACCGGTTTCTCTGTTTTACTCACTAGGGTATGTAAGGCCGTATTGGTTGACTTGGTCTTTTGGTAGGTAAATTGGTAAGGGTGGAGTGGTGTTTTATTTGGATTTCGTTTCTTAGACACTGATACAGTATCTTCTCCATTCTGCCGGCTGATCAAATAGATAGACATGTGACTTATGAAGACATCTCTGGGTATTTCAAAAACCTCTAGTCGAAACAAAAATCGATAGTGTCAAGTGCCAAATTGGGTAAAGTAATGTAAGTTTCCTGATGGATTCCACATATTTTCACTGCAGTGAAAAGTCCATCAATTGTTGCCGAAAATATCGATGTTGTTGCCGAAAAACTCGAAAAACATTTCTAGTATTGTGAGTAATGACAATACGTGCAAATATTCTTATGAACCTGAAAATGTAGATCAAGCTCTTGCTTGTGTGTTTCAAAATGAGGACGTTTCAACGAGTATTTCAAAAATCCAACAAAAGTAATTCGTTCCCAAAATTTCACCTGGCTCCCACAAAACCAAAATACAAAATCATTTAATCTTGTCTAGTCCCTCTGAAATGACAAGGCGCTATAACAAAATAAGTACATTACAAAAAATCAAGTAAATATTTAAATATATAATACAAAAACATAAAATGTAGATACAATTATTATTGCGTTTAAAAACCCACTACAAAACACAAAATAAATGTATCTGCACATCCGCTATACTTATTTACATTTCATTGTTGCTATTATTAAAAATTTAAACCTCGTAATTTATCTTTCATATTTTAAATATTTTCTTGTAATAGTAATTGAAAATTTGACAGAGATAAGATGAAGATAATATTACAAAAGTGATATTATCTAATATCACAACCGTGATGCTAAAAGGAAAAAAGTCCCATTTGGAGGTCGCTGAAAGTTTCTAATATTTGAAAAGGGTTCTCTGATTGAATTTTAAGATATACATAAAAATTAGATAGCCAATAAATTAATGGCGAAAAAAATATATATACCAAACTTGAGTTAGCGTCTGTATGAATTATGAAACATAGGTTGATTCGTCTAGCACAATATTTATTATGATAAAGTTCCACAAATTTGTGAGTTCCTTTTTGAAGTTAATTATCCTGAGGAAAAAATCAAAAGCGCTTCAGCAAAATTTTCTAAATTAAATAATTAATATAGTGGACTAAACAGTTCAGCTTGTGTTTTATAAAAAAGACAGGTTCATTGTTCAATTTTTGCTAAGATAATTTTGTTAATTGATGTAAAAGTCAACTAATGGCATGTTTTATACTTATAATCTTAAAATGGCATGTAATCTTAAAAATATGTTTTACTCATTACAGAACAACAAAACGCTTTTAGTTTAATTTAACCACATTGTACTCAATTTAAGCAGAGTTATTTATAGATTTTCTATTTTTATTAAAATATATTATTGAACCTTTTGTGTAAGTTTTGTAAAATTATATTTTTTTTATATTATTCCTAGTGTTCGTTATTTAAACTAGCAGAAACCAAAATAATAAATGTTTAAAGGATTTCTACATACGACGGTTATCTTTTCAATTTACATACGGCTACATGCTGTTAGACAATCTTCTGTGTAACCTTCGGTGACAACCTTTTAGTGGCATATATAAACAAACAGTGTAATAAACATCAAAACTAATATTTATAGAAATAAACTGCAAGCAATATATACACTAATATCTTGGGAGAAACCAATTAATAAAACGAATAACCAAATTAAAATTTACGCATATTCAATGCACCAAAACCAAATAAAAGCACCAAAGAAAGAACAAAAATTCTATAAAATAAATAAAACTTTATTCTTACTGCGCGTCCTTTTGTCTATTTAAGGACAATGGATTCACGTATATCCCTATATCTCTGATTAATAATCTGAGTAATAATCTCCAAGCAGAACGAATTTGGAGTGAAAATTGGGTCACATGTCACATACTCTGTGGCGAAGCTTTACCTTTATAAGACCTCATACATAGGTGACCATACATAACCTTCTTTTCTTCGAGTAATCGTGAAGAAATAGAATATCTCGGAAGAATGGCGCGTGGTTAAAAAATGTTACTCAAAAACTGTCAGACGATTCATCACATGTTTGGACGCCGCGGCTAACTGTCAAAGGAAAAGTTGTATGTGGTTTATAGTCCAAAAATGTCATTTGGCTTTTCATGTAAAACCGAGAGTTGCAAGAAACACTGTTACAAATCCCTTCCTATGCTTTCACGGCGGGGCCATATGATTACTAACGCAAATTATTAGTCAGAACTTTCCAAGCGCGGCCCGAATACTCGAAGAAAACAACGTGTATGTATGGCCACCTATTGATGGAGTTCAAATCGGGCAAATGTGATGACCAATCCATTTGCCCTGGTGTTTTGAAGAATTCGTGCGCAATTACACTGGCTCAATATTTTCTCATGACCTAACATATCTCCGCTGTAACAAAATCTAAAACGTGCAGTGAGACCATTTCATACACAAGTTGACAAAACAAAAGTCCAGTTGCACTCAAGTCAGGAAATCATAGCATCATGGTCAGAGGAATAGAGTAATTGTCCTCGGGCCTGTTTATTGTATAACCAGCTTTCTTTGTTAAACGAGGCATATAAGAGACACGCTATGAAGACTATTTCGGTAATTCGAAATGCCCCATTGCTACCTTGTGGAGCATTGTGAATAGTAAGAAAGTTAGTGGTGGTACAAATTCAGATAAAAGTGACTCTCATACTTTTAATAATCACTTTGCAAATGTAGCGAACCTTATTCATGCTTCAATATGTACTGGCAATTTGAATGCAGTCGATTTGGTTCCCTATGTTTCTTTTGCTCATTCTTCAATCCTATATGATATATCTCAAATTGAAGTCAGACTTTATATTTTCTATGTAGAACATTTATTTTCTATGTAGGGCTGACTACCAACATCTTAAAAAATAACGTAAACCATCCGATCACACCCTTAACAAAATTAATTAATAGGTATAGTAGTCTTGAATATTGTAGCGTGCCTGATGCTCTAAAATTAGCAATTGTAACTCCAATTTTCAAAAAAGGCGACATAGATTACATTAGCAACTACCGACCTATATCTATACTTACGGTCATTTCTAAAGTTCTCGAAAAAAATATTTATCAGAGAATGATCTTTATTATATAATGATTTTTATTAAGTTGTTTCGAAAAGGGTGATCAAAGCATTCAAGCTTAAATATATTTATCCAAGCTTTAAAATATTTATCAGAGAATGATCTTTATTATATAATGATCTTTATTAAGTTGTTTCGAAAAGGGTGATCAAAGCGTCCAAGCTTTATGCAGATGATACCACAATTTTCTGTCAAAATGCAAATGACGAACTTCAGCGGAACGCTGGCGAGATAAAGAATAAAGTCTCAGATTGGTTCGTTGCGAATAGGCTTAGAGTGAACCTTGAACAAGAGCCAAAAATTATTTCTCAGCTTACAACACAACTATCAACAGCACATGTGGATTCCGCTAAATTCCTTGGAAAAAATTTAGACCCCGGTCTAAAGTTGGACAAGCACGGGGAAGAATTAGCTACCAAACTAGCTATGAACGCGTATCTATTAAGAAATGTATCAAAATTTCTATGGGCAAATGCGTTACGTACTATTTATTTCCCCTCTTCCAATCCCATTTATCTTACTGCATAACAGTATGTTAGGTAACTCTACATCCAGGCATCGCATCTTTGGGCTACAATGACGTGCGATAAGGATTATCGCGGATCTTCATTATAGAGCTGGATGCTAAAGCTCATTCAAGGCTTTCAACATTTTGACATTTCCCGGCTTATACATTCTGGGGTGGCTTATATGTTAAGAAAAATGAAAGCAGTTTTGCGATGCAAGGTGACGACTTGCACATGATATTCGTGTTGACTATCTGAGATTATCTAAATCCCAAAACGGCCCAAATTATTGGAGTACAATTTTTTTTAACAAGCTACCTAAAAATAAGACAAATGGATTTCTTGACGTTTAAGAATATCATAAAATCTGCTATGTATTTCAGTTTTTATAGTATTAATGATTTCCTCACATATAGACATTTCAACGCTAAGCTCACTGAGCTGTTGGTGGACTGCTGAACTCTCCCCGTATGTATGATTACATGACGTTAATATTATGTTTTATTATTTTTTTCATTATTTATGGTTTTTATCTACTTGTACCTTATATTATATATCTATTGTATATGTGATGTAATATGAATGCATATGTAACGTATCTTGTTTATCCTTTACTATATTTTATCATTTGATCTGACAATTGTAAACATTTATATGTGATGCCAAACAATATAATATATTCTATTCTATAGCGATTATCTTAAACAAAATGTGAGCAACAAGGTTATTTACTAAAGAAATATATTTCCAAAGCAGGTAGTTAACTAACATTCACTAAAGAATAAATCAACTACTACTCACATAAAATTTGTATTTAATATTTAATTATATAAAAATAAAACTTTTCGAAATCTAATAACTTTATTTTTATTAAACAAATAATATATAAAAATTTCTGATCATAAACAATTTTAAAATTACAATATATAATACAAATTGTATTCTTTGTAGGGAAATATTTCATGGTATTTTTAACCTGTAGTAACACAACTTGTAAAATACAAAAGATAGAGCGACTTAATCGGAAAAATATGCATATTTAACAGAAATAAAAACAACTAATAAACTAATTAATATAGTACAAACAACAAAATAACCTAATAAATTAATTAAAACAAATGCGGGATATCATTTACCATTTTCAAAATATGTATATAAAAATTCTAAACTTTCCATGTCGTAAATAGAAATATACACATATGTATTAGCATTAAATACATTTGTACATTGATTGGTTCATCATAATGTAGTAAAGAATGAAAAAAAAAAGAAGAATGAAATAAAAAAAAGTATAACGTGTGCAAAAGTGCATGCTATAGAAATGCAATGGAAATACAGTTAAATTTCAATCTCTTTAAGAATTGGTTTACAGGGCGGGCCCTCTGGCGCACCTTTTATTACACGGAGCATCCTTTTTTTGAATTTTTTTTTCTAAAATCAGAATTTAACATATTATGGAGTTCTTTTGTTGCAACGTTTGCCGATCATTTTCTCGAAAACTTATGTAATTGTTTTTTACTGTCTTGTACCGAAAGATCCTTTAATACTTAAACGATTAAGCGAGTTAAAAAAACACACGATTAAACATCGGAGTTTAAATAAAAATGCACTACGTTTAATATCGCGGTTCTAAGGGAGCTCACTTTTGCTAATGGAAACAATTAAATATACGTACCGTTTTATTTTTTATGTAGAATAAATGTACGAGCAAATCTAGAAGTTTCACTATTTTCTTTAATTTTTAAGAATATAACAAAATGGTAAAATCTTTTTATTGAAACAATACAAGCTTTAAATCTACGGTATCAAATTTTCGATTTCATATTATCAAAACCACCATCAATTTCATTGATGGTCTCTGTTTTTCGTTCTGGATTTTAAGTTTCAATTTAATAATTAATATAAGATATATGTAACAAAAAATACTTCAAAAATCTGAAACCAAAAATAAAGGACAGTATTAAAAAAAATCAAATTCATCAAGTGAAGTAAACGCCAGTAAATTTGATTCGAAAGGAAAATTAATGCCGATTAAATATAATATAAATTTTTGTCGGAAAAAAATATATTAAAAATTATTTAAGTTGGGCCTTATAAGACAAAGAGTTAAATCAAAAATATGATAGGTATTATAAATTTAAAGTCAGTATTATTTCTATAAAAAAGGTCCTTCTCTCAGTTTTTAGTTTTCTTGAAAATTAAATAATTGGAAGGCAAAATAGAAAATACTAAGTACAAATTTTCACGTATAATTCGAAAACGTTAACAGGTACAACGTTGTTTCATTATTTTATTGGCAAAACGCATGCACACCTTTTACCATTAAATCGTTCTTTTATTCTTCATTTTTTTCAAGAATAGCAATGTTAGTACATGACAAAAACCACCATATACATAGGGAATATATATTGAAATTCACAAAACTTACGATTCATTAATAAATTAATTGGATATATATTAAACAAATAATACAAATACAGAATAGAATTTTTATGGAAAAATAAAATTAAATCAAATTTATTTGGTATATAAGTGCATTTAAAGAATTTATTTCGTATCAAAATTGATCATTACAATTAGGTCTCTAGTATTATTATGCGTACCTTTTTCTTTACAGAATAAATTTAAAATTACCTACTAAACAAAAAATATTCTTCTTACTAATAGAGTAATAATTAGTGATAGTAGCAACCAAACTATTCGCGCCCATATTTGGTCTCTAAAAATGAAAAGTAAAAAACCTGCTCAAAATATACTTTACTGAAAAAAAAATCGATTCATTGTTAATCTAAATGCATGAGTTGATTTACCATCAATATTAAAAGATAAAGATAAATCTACATATCTTTTTATTTTAATTAATTTAATTTATTTTTAATTGTAGTATTATTATATAGTTCAATTAGACATTTCAATATTTTATTATTTTTGTCTTGTAAGAACAATAAAGACAAATAAAGATAATTAGCAACTTCCAAAAAAATGTAAGTACAAAGAAATCTTCGTAGTAAAGAAAAACTTGTATTTGAAAAAAAAAGAAGAAAAAAACTTATTTGGATTGAAGGTCTTGTAGTTGACCAAGCCACAATAAGACAACAAGCTGCTATTATTTATAACTGCTGTAACCCTAGCGGGGAGTTCCTTTAATATAATTTTATTCTTAATATATTTTCCACCGGCCCTGCGGATTAAATCATATGAAATTGCATTGAACTATGTGGAGAGTATTATCTCTCATCATGACTTATGTATTACGGTAGGTGACTTTAATAATCCGGAATTCATAGAAATAGTTCATCAAGACAGTATTGATGAACAATTTTATTGCGTTCAATCGTCTCAGCTGAACGGGAAACTAAATTTAAAAGCAAAATATTAGATTTGTTATAGTGCTTATCAGAATTTGTTGTAAATCTTGATGAGGAGCCAGATATACTCTTGAAAGAGTACGATTACCATCCAGCTCTATTGAAATAATAGCAAAACATTCAACATTCAAAGGGTTCAATGATCTTTCGTATAACTCCAAGCAAGCAGATCTAAATAAGTTATATAAAAATTTACAGAATAAATTGGTCATGCCTGGAAGAGGTGAAGGATGTTAAAACTGCATGGGATAAATTGTATGAAATTATCTTTAATTGTTTTGACGCTTGTGTATTAAAACCAAAAAAAAAGAAACTCCAAACCAAATATCCACCTTGGTTTGATAAAAATATTCCTGAATTAATAGAGTTAAAAGCACTACACATGCTATACAAGAAAACCAAATTAGCACATTTTAAAAGGGAGCTCAAAATTATTAGAAAGAACCTTAAAAGGCTCTAGATTCTACATACAAATCTTACATGAATGTAATAGAACATCAAATTCAGGATGATCCCAATAAATTCTGGAACTACATAAATTCTATAAAGAAAAAACCACGAATACCCGGAAACATTAAAAGGGGAAATGTTACATTGGAGAAAACAGATGATGTAGTAAATGGTTTTGCGTCATTCTTTGAGTCACTATTTACAAATGATAGTGCCGACTATACAAGTTATCAAGGAACTGATACTACTGTGAACTCCAATATGCTGAACAAGCTAACAGAAGAAGACATCTTTAATGTGATGAAGGAGCGCAAACAATCTATGATATGTGAACCTGATCGTATCCTTTATATATAATATTTAACTTCATATTAAAAACCTATACTTTTCAGAATTGCTGGAAAATCTCGCGAATTATGCCCATATTTAAAAGTGGTGAGAAGTCTCTCATTGAAAACTATGGACCAATATCAATTTTATGTAACTTCTCAAAAGTATTTGAGATGATAATATCGAGGTTTATATATGGACATCTTGAGCAGGGTATCACACATCATCAACACGGCTTCGTCAGGGGCACGCCAACAGCCACAAATATGATCAACTTTGTTGAATATATAACTAAAGCTTTCAGTCAAAGGAGCCAAGTTGATGTTGTGTTGAGGGATTTTGCTAAAGTATTTGATAGGGTCGGTAATTCAATGTTACTGTATAAATTGAGAGTTTCAGAATTATCAAAAAACTTACACAGATAATTCAGTCTTACTAAGAAATAGGAAGAGCTATGTGAACATGAAGGAGTAAAGTCGTATTCAATCAGGTAAAATCGTATTCAAGGAGTAAAGTCGTATTCAATGAACTCCATCCAATGGAGTTCATCCATCTAGTGGAGTTCCACAAGGGAGCAATTTAGGACCACTGTGTTTATCAATAACTTGAGTAAAAACCTTAAATCGCCGCACTTGAGGATGATCTCAAAATATTTAGAATTATAAAAAACAAAGAGGAGCGTCAGCAGGATCTGGGGACACTTCACGAATGAACTATTAATAATAAACCTGTCTCTTAATATAAGGAAATGCAAATCGATGACTTTTACTAGGAAAAAGCAAAATATCAGTCATGTACATCAATCATGTATACACAATTAAGAATAGTGACCTGGAAGTTATGGATGAAGCCTGTGACTTGGGCCTATAACTTGTGATAAAGAATTAAACTTGAACAGCCATATAATAAAGACTTGTAACGAAGCCTTAAGAGTGTTAGGATTTAAATGTAGAAATTGTAAAAACTTCAACAGAATAGAATCAGTAACGGTGTTATACAATTCATTGGTAAAATCAAAACTGAACTACTGTTCTGTAGTTTTCAATCCATTATATAATAAGTACACAGATCAAACAGAAAAAAATCATAAGAAAATACCTGAATTATATGAAACATAAAAGATTTTCAGTTAGAGTTTATCCTACTTCAGAATTGTTGAGGGAGTTCGACATCTTATCATTAGAACAAAGTCGTACGGTTAGTGGTGTGCGATTTATCTACAAACTATTTACTAAACAAGTTAATGATATAAACCTCTTATCGAAATTAAATTTTTCTGTGCCTAGACTTAACGCAAGAAATTCAAAATATTTTGATATCGAAACGCATACGACAAACTATAGCATGTATTCACCAATTACAACTATGGGCAGGAACTTTAACAACTATGAGACATTTGCCGTATATAACATAAATTTAAAACCCTTTTCACGACAAGTAATCAGTAGGCTTAAGTTAGTTAAGTAGCTTAGCTAATTATATATTACTAATTTTCCTGTAATAAGTACAAGTATTTTTTTTGTATTTGTATTGTTGGAATAAATAAATAAATATTATAACCCAATAAATTTAAGTAAGCGAAGAGGAAAAGAATTTTCCAGGCAGTGAAGTGTGTTATTCCAATTATCTTGAATATGACAACTAAAGATGATATTGCTTCAGCCGATAATATAGCTGCTCATGAATATCCTCTAAAATTTTTACAAGGTGGTTACACAAATAATATACGAAAGTGGTTGCATACCACACCAGGTTTTTCACGCTGATAAAAGCGGACTATTCTGGAATAGACTTCAAAAAGAAACTTAAGTAGATATCAAGATCTCAAAAATCAATAGCGGAATTCGAACCTACAAAAGATTTGCTTTGCAGCAAATTCTTTGCCATTAAATTACCGATCAAAAATAAAAGTATTAAAATGCAAACACTAGAGGTAACCATACGAGTGTATGGTCAATAAAATAGTTTAGTTTATTGCCACAATATTGAAAGATTGATTTCATATTTGTTTTATATCAGAGGTAAACATTTATAGATAAAAACGACATCCTAAAGTTTTTCTAATACTTGAGACAATGCATCCGGTCACCCAAAACTACAGCATTCTGGAGAATTTGTCTATCACTCAATATTACATTTATTCAATCTCCAAATAATTTATTGTAAAACATGATTTTCACTTTTATAATATATTATCTTCAGAAAGCATTCAATCATATTTTCAAATAGCTAGAAGAAAATCACAAATTGGAATTCGCAGAATACTGGAAAAATTTTATAATTAAAGATTGCACATTTTCAAACATTTCCAAAATAAGATCATCTGTGTAGAAGCATACGGAACACTGTTTTGGCAAGAATGTGTTATGAGTTAAATAGAATTTTTCAGAGATAAAGTAGCAATTTATTCAGATATCGTCAATTTGATCAGATTTTCCTATCGTAGATGTGAACTTAATAGAAATGGTTGTCGAATCAATCGAGTTAGAAAATCTCCTGTCAGAAATCAACATAATAATACATTTTGATTGTAACTTGTTATAGTTCCAAGTATTTTTGTTATGAAATATAGTTAAAAAAAGCTAATATTTGTCATGTGCGATTTAAAAACAAAACTTGAATTGTAAATAGCAGTGTGTGACTACTGTCGCTTGAGTTTCTAATTATAAATTTGAATCTGTATAAATTCTAACAATAAAAATCTCACCTATTTGTACTTGTCCGTGACATACGTAACAAACTATCTTCCGTAAAAATATTTGTCTCTGTATTACTGGCCACATTTGCCTGTTTATGTTCATCCGTTAGCAGCCTTTGTGTTATGACTGTTTCACTCGCAGGTTCAATTTCAGAAGTAAAGGTAGAATTTAGGCTACATGCAGTAGGTGCTTTATCGAGATCATTCTCAATATGATTTGTAGATCCATCAGGCTTTTTTGTTTCTTCCTCTGACTAAAATAAAAGATGAGTTTAAATTTTATTTTTGGGATTTAAATTTTTTGTTCATTAAAATATAAAATAAACGGTTTTTTAAATTGCTGACATTTTCTTGCCTTTGAAAATTTGAGCAACGAAAATGGAAAAGAAAAGTTTGTATTGCGGCATGTACAATGATGGTCATGGTACATTACAAATACAAAAAAAAGCAAAACAAATAGTGTTTTGCAAAAAAATGGGCTGGCCGAAAAGAAGTTTTACCATATTCTTCTTTTGATTGAATTAAAACAAAATAATCCAGAGGATTTTAAAAATTATATGTGACTGGATGGAGACACTTTTAACGAATTGTTAGGTATATTGCTTCGTAACATGAAGTGTTATGTAACAAAGTACTAGAATGAGGCAGAGTATATCCGTTGAAGAGCGATTTATTGCGACTCTTCGTTTTTTGCATCTGGTCGCAACTATGTAGACTTGAAGTATTCCACAGGAATTTCCGCGCAAGCTTTGGGGCGCAAAATACCGGAGACCTGTGCAATACTTTGGAAAGTACTGAAAAAAAATTCTTCAAAGGTAAAATCTCGTTGGAACAGTTATTTTTGCATTAATTTAATTGAAAATACATAGGAAAGAACGTGTGTGTATGGCTACCTAATGAATCGTTTTGTATCACTTGTCGTCCTCACAAGAGGGTTATGGTGTCTTCTACATGCTTCGTTAATACAAAATTTACCTTAATTTATAGTATACCATTGCATTTTTCATAATTTTACTAAGAGATTGAGGTACGGATTATCATCGTACGTGTATTTTTAAAGTAGTAAAAAATTATTAGTTTCATATTTTTCTTCTTCTTCTTATATGTAATTATCGTCGGCTATCTTTCGCCTTGGTAATTCCGTGGCCTAGATTTCGAGAGAAATGTCTAGGGCCCGGCGCATGCGCCAACCGTTAACTACAATTTTTTGACAAATTAACAAGTATTTACATAATTATAGAACCACTCCCCACAGCACACTCCCCTCCCGTCGGTATATATTCGCCTGGGAGGTTCAGTACCCTATTACCGACGCGTAAAAATAGAGAAACAAGTTAAGCGGCCCCTAGACGATCCGTCTGTAGTCTATATTGAACGTTTGTGCAATATATTGCATTAATCAAATTCTGTTTGAAATATATTGCACAATGTTTGAAACATTAAGCAGTATGTAGATAGTATTGCGCAATCAAGTTGCAGTTCGGCTATTTAATAATTTTTAATTACAAAAATAAAATATGAGTAGCACACAAAAGAGTACTTCTGCTAAAAGTGACGAACGAGCGTTTATCCTTGAGTGTATTGAAGTGTACCAGGCATTGCCAGCCTTATGGAATGTAAAACTAAAAGAATATAGTAATCGACAAAAGAAGTACGATGCTATGATGTTTTACTTAATAAATATAGAGATAGATACCCAGAAGCTACCAGAGATGACGTCACGAAAAAGTTTAATTACCTCAGGACAAATTTCCGGAAGGAATTAAAAAATCAAGGATTCGAAACGTACTGGTACTGGAATAGACGATGTACAAGAACCAATGTTATGGTACTTTGAAGAAATGAGGTTCCTAGGAGACCATGACGTGATTAAAACTTCTGTTAATACAATGCAGGAGGTAGAAAAAGAAGTAGGGGATTCTATAAATAACGTAAATAATTAGTAAAGGCATTTATTAATCAACCATATTACAAGAAATACAATAGGGTTGTTATTGAACAAATTTATTTTGCCATGCAACTTGTCCCTCATTATTAAAATAGTCACAGTAAATTCGTAGTTCGAATTCACTACAACCAATAACACAATACTATAGAAATTTTTATAGAAAAAAGATCCAGAGGGCGGTTTCATGATTGCAACATGCTTCCCATCTTCAGCTCCGATGCAGTGTGGGAAATTCCAATGCTTTTCAAATCCTTTAGCAACTTCTTTCTATTGTTCTGGCGTTTGAGGAATCTACAAAGAATGTTATTAAAATTGACACGATGACAAAAATTGACAAAAATTATGTATTATAATATAAACATAATTTTTGTTGCAGACGACACAAACCGACAACGAAAATGTAGCTCCGATAGAGAAAGAAAGAAAACAGCCAATAAAACAGCCGCCACAAGGAAAAGCCACAAGAACTGTACAAGAAGGGCTAATGGGTTTAGCGCCTGAAAAGAAGTGAAAGCAGCGCCTGAAAAGAAGTGAAAGCAAGAACGACAAAATTGCTAAGACTTAGGCTGTAGAGTTACAAAAAATGACAATGCAGCAACAAGTGCTTGCTAAGAAGGCCATTAATGAGATTTTACCCCTCCTCCCTCTGTTCTACAGCCCAGGCGTACATCTACACCCATGAGCAGTTCAAGAGCTACATTTAGTCCGGTGGATTCACATATAGATTATTCCCAATAGTTTCACTATGGAGGACAACAATGAACTCTGGGTCTGATGCACACTATTTTAGAACTACTTTTCAGTAACCACCCTCAGTCACACATTTGATATGGAGGAGTGTAATAAGCATTCATTGTGTTTCATTAAAAAAATTAAATGTACAACTTTCACTTTTAATGTTTTCTTACCTATATGAACTTCTTCAATCCGTCTATTATCGCTTGGCAAGTTTCCATTACAATGATTCCAATACTGTGGCACTACAGCACTTATGAACTTCAAATCTTCAAAAGAATTCCCCGTAGAAAGGTAACGGAATGTAATAGAAAGGCGCTGACTTGGTGGAATAGCATCTCGCATGCAAGTATCGCGTTTTATAATTTCAGGTTCAGCTATACTCAAAATATATCAAAAGTTGAGCTACCCACACGAAGAAAATTTTTAAAATCATTTGGCTCGCTAATTCGTAACTCTTTCAATAATTCTCGTGGGTATATGTTTTTCGGTTCATGTACCATGTTTTCATCCATCTTCTTCTCTTCTTTTTACACTTATTATCATTATTACACAACGCCAAAGCAATAGCTACACAAGCTGCATCTGTATCGCACAACATTTCGAAACCGTTTAATTTTAGAATTATTGCACAATTCCACTTGTGAACTATTGTACAATTCAACTTGAAAATTATTGACATGTCTAGGGGAGCTACAATAATACTGTACAAATTGATTACACAATATTATTGACCTTAATATTATTGAACTTGTGAAAGGATGCTATAACATCCTAAAAAGAAAAACAGGTGACACTTAAGCGGCCCATACTCGCTCAATAATATTGTGCCATTTTATTGCACAATAATATTGACAAGCCTTTACATAATTATTGAGAAGCCTTTATGCAATTTTATTGCACAATATATTGACGTATCCCACATACGACACCAACCTATTGTACAATATTCAGTTGACGAGTGTTTCTTGTAGTAATTGGTACAGGAGTGGAAAATTTTATTTTAAATTAATGAGTGACTTTGATGCTTGTTTGGCGTTAGCGCTAGCATATAAGAAGAAGCTTGACTGGCTGAAGGATTAGTTAAAAAGGAGAAATGTATACACTCAAGAAAATCTATTAAATTAGCTGTTTTTTTAGAATTAGCTGCTTATATTGTTCTCTTCTTATATTACTCTTTGCTGTACTCTATTACTCTTCGCTATTACTGTACTCTTTGCTGTGGATATACCACAGAGCTATCAAAGAGCTGTGGACATCCCACAGTTCTATAAAACTTGTTCTATCCTCTTGTTTTATAAAATATAAACTGTCTATCCTCTTGTGTTGTCATATTAAAATACTTTATTATAGGTCTTATAGGAACTGTGCATCAAAAACTTTTTAAATGCGAACACATATCAGTGATAAAATTGATAAAAATAACAGTACTGATAACACTGACAGACATTCAATTTGCACAATGTTGTCCACACACGATGCAATATTTTTCAGGTTGTGCAATATTTTGCTCAATTTTTCAAAATCATACAATATATTGTGCAAACCTTCAATCTGACCCATACACAGTCAATAATATTGTGCAACCTTCAATATTGCGCAATATTATTGAGCGTGTATGGGTCGCTTTAACAAAGGCAATTATTAGTAATTCACCAGGAAAGTCTTCTCGATCTGGGTTCTCGGCAGATCTAACGCAACCCGAAATGAGACCTCATGTGTTAATAAAAACTCCCAAAGATAGATTATAGATAGAAACTAATTATTAGATATTTTATCAAATTTATATCATTTATAATCTCAAAAGCGCCCATAATTACGTATTTGACAGCTATTTTTATCATTTTTAAATTCATATATGTTACGTAAACAACGCTGTCTTACCTATAAATAAATATTATATGCATGTACATATGAAAGAAAACATGACCGCTTATTCAATACAAATGATAATACGAAATCAAAATGTTTTATTTTCTTTAACATAAACGTACGACGATCATCCGTACCTCAACCTCTTCGTAAAATTATCAGGAAATTTATGGTATACAATAAATTAAGGCAAATTTTGTATTAACAAAGCATGTTTAAGACACTATCATCCACAAGAGAACTGTACGCAGCCTGAAGGCAATAGATACCACCTCATTTCCAATGACTCGTTTTGTTTCTCCTCGATAGCATTGAGTTATTTTATCTACCCCACTAAGCGCATCGCATCAAACCTAATATGATCTTAATACAACAAAAAACTGGTGAAATACCTTGAAAGCAATCTGCTCGATCAATGAACTTTCTTCTTTGGTTAGCTTAGCTGATACATGAGTAGCTTCCATCAGTAATTTTGCAGGTACCAACCCGCAAACTGAGCATTCCCATTTATGAGATCGAATCGCTAAACGGCGACGCTCCTCCGATGTATAGTCTAGTGAACCGATAGTACCCTCTGCTGATGTCGGCATAAATGCAATAATAGCAAGAAGTGCTGTACGTATAGACCAACCAGGTTGCCAACTCTCTGGATGGTATTGTGATATCGATAAACATATTTTTTTGTTAGTTTCAAACCTAGTAGCAACAATATACAATATTAATAAAACCATTTATTTCTAAATTACCATATACAAAATATAAATAAAATTACATTCCAAACAAAATTTTTAGCTAATAGTCTTAGTTTGAATATTAAGTAAACATTTATTAATTTACCTGCCATTAGGAGTCAGTACAATAATGTCTGGTGGTTTTAATGGATAGTCATTTGGAAGTATAATTCTCCCATGATAGAAACCTCCTTCGAAAGGTGTATTTGGGGGACCTCGAACAGTAAAATGCCATTCGAATAAATTATCTTCTAATGGCGTAGCGTAATATTCTTCGGTTGGCTCAGCAAGTTCAATCGCTTCTCGCATAAGTCTTTTTACAGCTGAAAACATTTATATTATCAGCATATATCTGCTCCGTCCGCAAATAAATTAATTTACTTACTTAAGCTTTTTACGTTTTGTTTACTTGAATCCATTTTATCTTTTGGAAGCTATCAATTGCATTAAATAAAAGAATAGTAATTTTACTGTAGGATATATGTAAGGTTTGACGTGTTACAAGTTAATTATATTACATTTTGCTTGTGGAATTTGGAAAATTTACAATAATTAGTGTAATTTGTGTTAACAAATAAATAACCGACACGCAACCAAAAAGAAAATCAGCTGATTGTCAAATATTTGACAAGAAAATATTATTTAAAAAAATGAACGTTGTCCAATTGACTTTTTAAAAATAGATTTAACGAATTTATTTTTACTGTAAGGTCAACACTATTACACAGATTTCTTAATTTTGAAAGCTTGTTTGTGTACACTATTCGTTCTGTACATTCACATTTAAATAATGATGTAACCAAATAAAAATTTACAATGAAAATAAATTACATTCGGTACATGTTAGATATTACTTTTCAAGTGGGTATATGTCAGAATATGCTAATGATACCCAACTGAAAGGAGAAAGTATTAAAACCCTGCGGAATAAAATATCCGCAACAGAAATGACTATGGACTGTAACATACATACTTTTATTTTTGACTTTATTTCTTGTTCATATATTTTTTTACTGTGAGCCTATTTCCAACTTTAAAGTTCTATCGCATAACAGCCGGTAGGAAGGATGCCGGATAATTAGCCGCACACCAACCTTTATTGATTAACTCGTGCAGGGAACTTTATAGTGCGCACCAACCCGTACACTGGACCGAAGTTTTTCATTTACCCCTATAGATGTGCATAATACTAAATGTTTCCTTCCTAAGTGACCATGGACCTCATATAAAGTCTCGGCCAAGCTGAGGCTGGAACCGAACACCTCTGGGGTGGTAGTCATGCATCTTACCAATGCGCTACGCATTGGTAAGATGCATGCGTTTTTGACTTTAATATCGAGACTACATATCGGCATTTGTCAGTACTTCCAAATGATAAAATAGCTCAGTTGTTAATGTTTTTATACTTGGGACCCCTAAAAAACTAATCTAAACTAGTTTTTGTAACATCCCAATGTAATAATGGAAATGGGCTACAAAAAGTTGCCAGTTTTAATCCAAATAGAAACCCAATTTAAATAAAACAATTATAAAAGAAAATGAAATGATTTTTCATTTCTTTTATCATTGTTTTATTCAAATTGGTTTTCTATTTGGACTAAAACTGGCATCTTTTTGTAGCCCATTTCCATTATTACATTGGGATGTTCCAAAAACTATTTTAGATTAGTTTTTTAGGGGCCTGAAGTATAAAAACGTTAAAACTAAAAGTACTTTTTGGTAGGGGAAACAACGGATGGTTTTTATTGTCTTGTAATCAATATACAATTTATTTCTCCACATTTTCCAATAATAATAAAAAGAAAAGCCGTGCTAGAAATTAACCATTTTATTGTTCTAGGCTCTCTTCAATGCTCAGCTTAAACTATCTATACATGTGCTTTATATACATACATAAAATCTAACTCACAAAAAATAAAACTAAATAAATATTTTTATATATTAATAATTAAATACACCGTTTATACAAGAATTATACATTATACTTTGCAAATATACGAGTTTAAATATAATCATAAGAAAAAAATCGCAAAAAATAAGAATACAAAGTTTCACCATTATTAAAAGTTTAATCTAATGCTAATAGAGCACCAAAACACTATGATAAATTTACCAA
>WYDF02297217.1:0-15820 GCA_009867245.2 Adranes taylori | reverse complement strand
TTATCTCTTATTACTATTCCTTAAACCCATCACAACTTTTTTCATTATTCCCAAAGCTCTCCCATGCTGTCCCAAACAACTCTTCCAATTTTCAGCCAATCTTCTTTCTTCCTCCTTCCATTCCAAACCCTCACATTCCTTTACCTAGTGTTCCCATCTTTCTTCTTTTTTTTTCACATATCCTACATCTTCTATCACCCACTTCCATCCAATACCAATTCCCTCTTTCCTCTCTCCCGCACATAAATGTAGCAACCATACATCTCCCTCTCTCCTTGTTCCACACACTTATACTCAACTTTTGCCTATAATTTTGAAATTTCGATGGAGATGAAAGAACAATTTTATCTAAAGTTATTTATTGCAAATTTTTGTCAAAAACTAACTGCTACGTTACGGGCGCGTTTCTAAATTCACCATTGGATCTAGCACTTGAAACAGAAATCTAGCAATGCGTTTCTTTATTCAGCGCAAGTTTATTACACACCGTTTCTATATACCACGTAGACATTGCTTCTAGTGATTAAAAATTATGTTGGGCCGCTAGATTTCTTAACGCGCTTGCGTTCTTCAATCTTTCTTAACACATGTTTTTCTGTAATTTAACTTCAAATGAATCACGAAGACGTTTCAATACAAAAACTTTCATAATTATGATACGTCGTGAATTTCTAATAAATTGATTATTATTATTAACTATTGAACTCCTTTATAGAAGTTCATTGTTATTAACTGATTCAGAAAAAAATCCACTAAAACAGACTTATTTATTTTTTTGTATGTTTTGCATTTTGCAATTTTATTTCTAAAAATATTGATGTTGTCGAATGTCGATTTTGTAGGAATTTGTCTTATTTTAACTTTTTTTCATATTTATATAACTAGTTGCCAGTTGGAGTTTGCTATATGTATATATAAATTATATAATACTTTGTTTAGTTTGCTTTTGTATGCGTTGTCTGTTAATTTCATTTTGTTAAAATTATAAATATTTTAAGATAATATGTTTAATTTATCATACGGGGCATCCACAATCTCGCTTCTAGTGAAGGTATTTAAAGTTAAATTTATACCATAACTACTCTATCTTTTGTATTTGAAATAATCGACAAAAGTAATTTTTAAACATTATTTTTTGAAATGATTTAAATCCTGTGTATGTCTAAGACAACCCTATGTATGTCTAAGAAGCCTCAATTCTACCAATACGAACAACTGAATACACTGAACCGATTTTGAACATTAATTTTTTTTCAAAAAACTTTTTAGTAACACCCTGTGTATTTTTATATATTTCGATAGCCCTTGTAATTCTATTTAAAAATGATTCCGCACACGATAGGTCTAACTCTTATTGTTTCAAAGATATGACCCTTAACAACTTAAAATTTCACAACTTGTCGCCATGGCAACCCACATGCAACAGTCATGTAAGGCCTAAGTAATACATGTAAGGCCTAAGTAATAGCACATATATGCAAAGTTAGAGGAAAAAATATTTTACGTTGTATGAGACCTATAAGACATATAACTTGGTGCTTTTGCAATTGAATAAATGTTGTTATCAGTGGCGGGTGCACATTATAATTTTGGGAGGGGTTCAAAATAATCATTTTATTCAGAAATTCAGTTTTAAAACTAGAACACTGAAATTTTGATCGCATATAGTTTCTTGATTATGCTTTGAAAGAAATTAGTACCATTCCTGAAACTTGTGTAGAACGCGATGTTGCCACGTTTCAAATTTTACCAACTTTTCGATATATCTCAGGAACTATAATACTTAGAATACTTAATAAACTTTATTATATAGGCTACCAAAAGCTCGTTCAATTTTATTTCAAACATTTTTTTTGTAAAATTACAATTTAACGTATTTACAGGGTGGTTTTTTGTTTTGTAAAATTTCCGATCCATTTTATCGAAAACGGCTATTTTACTATATATATATATCACTTCCTATGAAAGTTAAAAAAATAAAACTTGGGGAACATGCATAAGACCCAGGGATTTCAATTATGCAAAGCGGTCGCGGGAAAACCGACTCAAAAACGGCAGTGGGGAAAATGTAAGTCAAAAACGACGGCATTTAAATCCTACGTTACCACGTCATGAAAATTCATTATATCATAAAAAAAGTTATGTGGATTGGAAAACTTTCGAATCAAAAAGTAACAAAGGTGGTTTTATAGACGATCAATTACAAGAAGAAATTTTAAAGGATAAGTGGAGGCATATTTTAAAAGTTATTTTGGATGCCAAAAAGCAAAATATTTTATTTGATAGCACACCTGACACTTCTCACCAGGAACAGATGACCCAAATTTTGCGCTATGTTAACATTGATCCGAACAGAAATAAATGTATCATTGAAGAAAGCTTCATAGACGTTATTGTTACACATGAAAAAACTGGCGAAGCACTTGCGAAAGATAAACAAGTTAACATTAGACGGATTAAATATTAGAAATATAAGAGGACAATCACATGACAAGGGAGCGAATATGGCAGGCAAATACAAGGGTGTACAAGCCAGGATAATACGTTTAAACAATATGGCGACATTTGTTCCATGCACGGCTCACAGCCTTGCATGTTATAGGCGTTCATGCTGCACAAACATCTGTTCAAATGAAATCATGTTTTGAAACAATTCAACAATTGTTTAATTTTTTTGTAAATTCTACTAGTAGATGGGATCTTTTAAAGGAAAAATTATCTGTTCAACGTAAAGGATCAAGTGACACCAGGTGGTCCGCTAAAACTAACGCGGTTCAAGCTTTACGAAATCAAATGCCTTTAATAATAGATCTTAATGAAATGTGTGATGGGCAAAGGCAAGTTACAGTAGACTGTAACAAATACTCGAATGTTGCTAAAATTATTAACAAAATTTAAATTTGTTGCACTATAATATTTTGGGATTCAATATTAGGAAAGATAAATAAAGTAAATTTACTTTTATGAATGATGCTACTTGAGAATGATAAATGCGCTAAAAAATGAAATTCAACAGTACCGAATTTTTTTCGATTCGCTACACAATTCGACAGAAAGTTTAGCCGAAGCAATAAATATTGAAACTTATGCAGAAAATAGACGGCGCAAAATATAAAATATGCCTGGTGAGAAAGCTACTGATGATTCGTTTGCCATGAGTGAAAGTGCATTACTAAAAAAAGAAATGTGTGAAATTTTAGATATAATACTGGTACAACTCAATGATAGATTTACTGCTTTGCAAGAAATCGCACGCGACTTCAATTTTTAAATGGATACCCTTTAAAAATCATGCCGCTAGATGATCTCAAACGATGTGCAACAGCATTGAAATATAATAGCGACTTAGATGCTCCAGAATTTGTATGTAAAATTGAGTTTCAAATATCAAGCCATGGAAGTTTTTGAAAATTTAGCCGATATGGACGCTTTCCAAATCTTGCAAGAAAATTAGGAAGTGTCATTACAAACCACGTATCTAAATCGAGGCATAGCATTAAGGATTTTCATAACAATGCCTGTAAGGCTGGGTGCGCCGCTTATAATCAAGCCCTCCCCCCCCCCCCCCTGGGTGCGCCGCTGAAGGCAACTTATTTTGATGAGGTTAATAGTATGTAATATAATGTATTTAGTAAGATTAAATTTGTTACGCAAAAAAATTTTTAAATTTAAATTTTTTTTGTCTATTGGGTTACGAAGAGGCGCAAGTGATTCGCAAGCGCTTCATACCCTCGTTAGTCACTGGCTGTAGGCAAATATGGGAACCGTGGGATTCATGGGTAGGCGATTTACAGTTTAGACTAATTTTGATAAATTTACTCCAAAAATTTACTCTGGCGTGGCGATCACGTCCACGAATTAAAAAAAATGAAATCAGCACACTTATAAAATGTCCCCATCCCAGGCGCGTACGAAGTGGGCGGTTTTGTTTTAGTGTGTTTAAACCCACTCGAAAAGTGAGCAAAGTCGTAGTTGTACTTGTCAATAAATTTTCAGTCAATGTTGTTGAATTATGTTTTTCAAACAACTTTTTCCAGAATCATCCCCCTCCGAATCATATTTTCAAACATTTTATTCTAGAAACCCCCTACCCTACGAAAATTATTTCTGCGTACCTATCCCATTTATTTCTGGAAGTCGTTAGTATTTAATAAACGTTCTTATGCTTATAAACGAGTTTTAACATGACCGCAGCATTTTTATGCAGAGAAAGGTTTTCGCTACTACTAGACAGTAGTTTTATTTATTTGGTTTATGCAATTCATTACAAAAAAATACGACACTGAACAATAAATTACTGCTTTAAGTTATTAATTCGAACTATTATAAAAAATTTGATATCATCAAATCTCTGTTCGGCCTGTTCGAGGGAGGCCGTTGCAATGTCTTTGCATGTTTAAACACTCATATTATATGCGATTAAGGAATCAATCTTGAGTTGAAGAAGTATATACAATACCACACGAAATAAATTTCCACCACGTGAAAGGCTGTTTGTGTATAACATTTACATTTGTTCGGTATTGTGTAATTTTATCCACTAATTACATTTCATTACATCATAATCATTTTTAAAAATGTTGCAAAATATATAATTTTGCCGCGACTCAATTATTTTGAACACAACGTCAATTCTCTCATCTTATTTTCATGCAGTGGATTTTTATGAGAGAAGTTGGATCTTCGATAGTCACGAGTTTATGTTGAATTCATAACATACGTTTTGTGTACACTAATATAAGTACAGTTTTGGTAAAAATATTGCTAATTGGTTACTCATACATGTTTATTATGAATGATAAAAAAATCACATGAATATATTTTCGAACTCGAATTATTTTAAATTGTATAATTAATATTTTTGTTAGAGTATATTATTTTACTTGATTTTAATACATTCAACGTATATTAAGTGATTTTTATTTTGATGATTTTGGCTCCATCTATGACTACACATATAAACGACAAAGGCAGGGCTTTATGACACACCTAGAAACTATTATCATTTATAGGGAAAATATTAAATTGCGAGGTATATAAAGAGATTCTTGAATTATTGTAATGAAAATTTGTAATGTCTTACAGTCCAAGAGATAGTCAAGAAAGAAAACATGTAAGAAAAATCAAATATTTGCCATGAAAATATTGTTTCAATAAAAGTTCTGGCTAAAACGTTTATTAATAGCTTGCTGAAAATAGCACGAATTCTATCTTTGGATGAATATTTATAGTGATTTTGAAGCTTTGTTGATTATAAATTAGATCTTTTTTAGTCGATACGAAATATGTACATTATGAATATAATAACGAGAAAAGTCCATTTTATTCTTGTTTGCTGGTATATTTTGAAAATATTCAAACAACACCGTTTTTACAAATACCAAAGTTGAATTTGTAACGTGTGGTATTTTATAATGGAGTTTTTTTGACTAATGATACAAAAATAATTTGTTTTATATATCAAGTAATTATAAATATTGATATATAAATTATGTCCAATAATAATATAATAAAAAATAATAATCTATTTGTTGGATCAAATAGATTTATTATATGATTCTAGTTTATAATCTTCGTGACGTTGATATCTTTTAATTAAAAACAATATTTAGATAAAAACAATATTAAAAAAAGTGGGTGTGATCGCCACCCCATCTTTCATATACTGGAAGTCAAACGTTTTATTATATCTTTCATAAAACTAAAGGTTATCTATTTAGGACTGTCACCTTATATAACTCGTCTATTAAATTCAATTAGCACAATAGTTGTTTAGGGTAAACTAAACAAAATTAGTCAAACCCTTAAATCGCATACACTATAAATCGCCTGCCCATCAATCCCCCGGTACCCATATGTGCTTACGGTGCAGACAGCTTTGCTACATCATGCGGCTGCTAACAAAAAACACCGTCTATATATGTTAAATTGTAATTTTAGAAAAAATGTTTCAAACAAAATTGAAGGAGCTTTTAGTAGCCAATACAATAAAGTTTATTCAAGTGTCCTATCTTTTATAGTTCCTCAGATATACCGAAAAGTTTGTTATATTTTAAACGTGGCAACGTCTCATTCTGTACTGGTTCAGGCATGGCACTAATTTCATTCGACGCATTGTACAATATACTATATGCGAGTGAAATTTCAGTCTCTTAGTTTTAAAACTGATATCGAGATATTGATTGAATCGAAATATTTAGGGCAGTAAATTTTTGTCTCAAGGTCAAATTACTCCCAAGATTACGTGTGCGGTTTGTAAACTCACTTAATCGCTTAGGTATTACAGGAACTTTCGATACAAGAAATTAAAAAAATTACACCGAGAAAATGGTCCGTTAAATTTAAAAAACACTATGTCTGAATGTTAAATTTTGATTTTAGAAAAAAATTCAAATAAAATCGAAGAGGCTTTAGGTAGTCTATAAAATAAAATTTATTTGATAGTCCTATCTTTTATAGTTGCTGAGATATATTGAAAGGTTTTTTTGTACTTTGAACGTGGCAATGTCGCGTCCTGTACAAAACAGACACATTAGACATTTTGATGCTACGCACAATACAAGGTACTATATGCATGCAAAATTTTAGCCTCCTAGTTTGAAAACTGAAATTTTTGTGAAAAAAATGGCGCATTTCTGCCATATTGAATTTTAAAAAAATGAAAAAATCACTTTTGAGGAATTTGTGCACCTGCCTACCAAATTTCATCCAAATTAATCCAATAGGTTAGGAGTCATTCTTGAACGTACAGACATCCGTACGTACGTACATCCACACGTACATTGAAAAATGCACCCTTTTAAATTTTTGAGCATGAAAACATTTTTTGTCGTAGTAAATTGTATCTTATGATTCCCTATTTGAATTACTTATAAACGATGTGCAGTGTTTGAATACAAGAGATGTACTAATGTGAAATAGAATAAATTCTCAAAACATGAATCCTATGTTTCATATATCTATACGTACTTTTTAGGGATATGGTATATGAAGATAAAAATAAGAGTAAGAAAAAATATTTTATCTTCGATTATGGTTAATTTCCTCTAATAGCAAATATTTTCATATATGGATACTTTGAACTTCTATATCTATAATTTATAATAATATCTGCACCTTATTTTGCATGATGTTTTTATTGTGTAATCATAAAAGAATTTTAGCGTAAATTATAACATTAAATCTTAACGAGTTTCTAATCTTAAAATGTGTATTTGACATTGACTCTCATATTTGTATATAACGTTAATTATGAGGTAGGTCGCCACATTAACATTCCGCACTCTTATTACTCTTATAGTAAGATAAATATTCAAGTGCAAAACAACAAAAAATACAGAAATAATCCCAAAAGATATATTTATAGAATTATGTATAAATATGGAAATAATTGTATTTATATTTGATTTTATACCTGTATGTACCATATAATATTACAATAAGATATAAATGTTACAATTTTTATAAATGATAAGTATTGTCAATAATAGATGGGTATATAAACAATTATGAATTCTTGGATCCGATGCAGATTGGAGAGAATCAAAGCATACATCGTTGTTAGTAACTTTTTCCATAAACAGTATGTAATGTGGAAATTGAGACGTATGTCCGTTCTTGAATTGATGTGTCCTATAGTTATTTTTAAACGCTAAGTATTGCTAAAAGTGGATTGTATTTAATAATTTTATTTAAAAACAAAGTTATTATTGTGAAAAGCCGTGGAGTGATTTACTTTTTATTGCCCAGAAATGATAATACAGCGACTGCAGTTAGCGTATAAAGAAAAATAGTCAAATATGAAAAAGGATTTACAAAGCAACTTGAAACAATGCAGTGTAAACAGTGAATATAAGTTGAAATTAACAACTACGCCTTTGTATTGAATTAGATTTTGGTATGTTCTGCAGAATTCCTATGATTGTTGTATTATATTAATTAGATTTTTATTTTCAGGTGTATTAACAACAATTATTTAACACTTACAAAGTGCTTTTTCATTCGACATATCAATTCTTCAGAAGGATGTAGTTTTACGTATTTAAGTCATAAGTATGATGTGATTACGTTCAATTCTGATAAAATATTTTCCAACAATGAAGATGTAAAATGTAGATTTTATGGTGAAAATATACATTCACACAATAATATGAACGGTGGCTACAATCACGAAATCGATGAAGTAAACTGTAATAACAGTTTTAACAGTATTACCATTGTACCTGGATGTGATGAAAAATGTGAAGTGAAAAGTGAAAACTTCAAAAATGAAATTGTTTCAAATGACTACAATGAATCCCCGAAATCATTGACGGGAGTACAGCATGATGCCTTATCCGTTATTAAAGTAGAAAACGACCCAAATGGAGATGTCTATGATTCAACTAAATCAAATGATATTAATGTTACACAAAATAGGAACATATTTCAAAGAAGTCGTTCTTTAGATACAATAGCAAGAATCAAATCGCCGAGAAGAACTCAATCTTGTGATCGAATTATACTGAATGATTTTAGTCATAAGAAGATTGGAAAACCTGAGTCCAAAACATCTAGTTCAAAAAGTTCAAAAGATAAAGATCGGTCAAGGTACAGTAAGAGTCATCTAAAAAGAAAATATTCAAGTGATGCTTATATTCAGACGAAAATAAAAGATATTACAAAATCAATTAATGCAGATGCAGTTTGCACGTCGTCTCTTCATTTACTTGGAAATTTTAGTTATCCTGTAACAAACCAAAAATTGAAATTTCATAAGTTTTATCATGTGGAAACCCATACTAATGGTGGAGCGCTGGTCCTCACTATGTTTCAGGAAGAAATACAACATTTAGACGCAGCAACGATGAAGGAATTGGCATCAGAGTTCTTTAAATTAGCATTTTCTGAGGTAGATGGTTATGCAGCGTATGTGATGGCTGTGATACGCGATGCTGCACGAAATTTGCCTGATTTACTTGATTATATGGCCCGCAGTTATCCGAATCTTACAGTTAAAAGTGGTTTATTGAATCGAACGTCGGATGTAGAGACAACGAGTTTAGCAACGTATTACCAAAACGTTGCGGCTCATTACGATAGTGGAACTGTAAGATATGGTCCTCTTCATCAGATTAGTCTTGTAGGAACTGCTCATGAAGAGGTGGGAGGATATTTCCCGGATATATTAGACATGTTTGAGGAGAATCCATTCCTAGATCCAGTAATGCCTTGGGGCAGTCTTTCTGTAGCACGTTTTCGACGCGAAGATTCTAATGATGGCCCAATTTTATGGTGTCGCCCAGGAGAGCAGTTGGTTCCTACATTGGATTCTCGATCGCCATTTAAACGTCGACGGACGGGCATTAATGAACTGAAAAATCTCCAATACTTACCGAGATTGTCAGAAGCACGTGAACATTTATTCGAAGATAGGACCAAAGCACATGCTGATCATGTGGGTCATGGTTTGGATCGAAAAACAACTGCTGCTGTGGGTATTTTGAAAGCTACTCATGGTGATCAGATGAGGGATAGTATAAATCGAATTACGAAAGATGTTGTTGCTTTTCAGGCCAAAGATTTTAATATTCTATCGGAGAAACTACAGTTGGATTTGCATGAACCGCCCATATCACAGTGCATTACGTGGGTTGACGATGCAAAATTAAACCAATTGCGCAGGGAAGGTGTTAAATACGCACGGATAAACCTGTTTGACAATGATATATACTTCTTGCCAAGAAATATTATTCATCAATTTCGAACTGTCAGTGCAGTTACGAGTATTGCCTGGCATGTCAGACTACGTCAATATTACGTTGATGAACCAGAATTCCAATTAGAAAACGATCGAACAAGTCATGAAGCAAAGGCCAACTCAGAAGTAATAACAAAAGTCAACCCTAGAAATGAGAAAGTTGACTATGCCTCGAAACATTTGGTTAAAACGGAAGATAAGTGTATTAAAATTTTAGACAGGCGAGTATCAACTGAAAATGATAAGCCAGAGCTAATCAAAGTTAAACAACACAACACTGAACATAAAGAGCAAGATCAAAACATTAAAAGTAAATCTGAGAAGTCTAATCATAATTCAGAACGTAAGGAACACCGAAGCAGTAAAGATGATACTCGCAAGTCAGATAGACGAGAGAGGAAAGATCATAAAGATAGTACAGAAAGTAAGGATAAAGATAGACATCATCGTGATAAAAGAGATGATAAACATCACGACAAACGTCGTCATCATTCACATGATAAAGATCGTAAACGTTCCCGAGATGACCATAAGCATTCGAATCACCATAAAAGTCATAAAAAACATAAATACAACAGAGATAGAGATCGGGAGAAAGATCATAGAGATAGGGAGAGAAAACCATCATCACAAAACGAGAATAAAAGCATATCATCAAATACAAATAATCATTCGCCGAATGCGAAACCGGAAATTAATGCGAATAATATGAAACAGGAAGATGTACAGCAACCGGCAAATGTTGAAACACTAATATCAGCAGTACCCGCAGCGGGCGAGAATTCGAAGAAATGTCCCATTACAACAACCGAAAATCAATTATCACCAGTGAAGAAGAAACCTAAATTAAATGTTCCAGTTTCATCAACGACCATTGATGTACTAGGAGATATATTGAAAAATATGGATTCATGCAAAAAATAATCCCTGTGCAGTAATTGAACGAAAACAAATGCAAGTAATAATTAAAATGTTTAATAAACACAGAATGAAGTACTTGTCTATTGACATTTTGTATCTCGTTTAGCGCTGGACGCATTCTGTATACCTATTTTAAAACAACTCAATATTTCAATGCCTTTATTACACTATCTGCATAAGAATCGTATTTCAAATTTAATTTTACAAGTAAGAAATAATATTTGAATTAAACCTTCTGTATATTAGTTATTTACTAATAAATTATTTTTTAACATTTCAAGTAATTTAGTTCTAATTTTTTAATCATATTAGCTATTTTTTCCTGATTTTCCAGTTACGAAACTTTGGTCCTTTTGTACATTGAATATTTTTGTAATGTTTGTATTAGATTCTACTACAATTATTGCTTTATTCTGAAATCTGACTAACTGTAGAAGAAAAAAACTTATTGATTATAAGAGAGTCAAGTATTTGTATTTTTTGTTTTGTTTTTGCCATTAATTTTATTCTGAAATATTGTTTAGTTTGGAAAAAAAAAACCAAATGACCAAAATAAGGAGTTGAATGGAAGTTTTAATGAATATTACTTTGCATATTACATATAAAAAAGAAGAAAGGATCAGATAACTGGAATGTTTGACAACACACTTTATTTATGAAAAATATTTTCGGACAATAACATTTGATATGGTCCTTGGTAATTAATTTTATTGACTTTTAAATTTAGTAATTTTTATGTTTAGGTTTCTTATGCATATAGTATAATTTTGTTATTGAAACATTTACTTATACATAAATGCTATAATCTTATATTAAGAATAATTTAGTAATCACGGTCAAGAACTTATTTACCAAATATGTCATTCATAGTATTTGGTATAAACTAGAATTAACTTTATTATGAAAGAGGTATTTATTGTATTACTGGGTTTCCTGTTATGTATTTATAGTATAATGATTTTCAAATATATATTTATTTCGAATTTCCTTTTATATAGAAATATAAAGTTTTCTATAACACGCATAGAGCATGTAAATTCATTTAGTTAATATAAGTAATTTATTGTTTTGATTTAATTGTTATTTTGAATTTTATTATTAATTATTTTGAGATAATATAATTATCGTGTCTCGGTAACTCTATGTTACAATATGCACGAAAATATCTTATACCAATCTATATTTTTTCACTTTTAGTTTTCCGTTAAAAATAAAAATAGTTTCCTAATTTCTTTTAGTTTACCACAATTTTATATTAACAATTTTTGTTTCTTAACATTAAATTTATCGCACCAAGGTCTAACAGTTCTACAATTTTACGCTTATGCACCGCCTGAATCAATGTATCATTACTTCGAAATACCACTAAGTGAACCAAGAACATAAACTTCAAATCGTGAATGGTTTAATGCTGTAAAATATTGCCTGGCGTTTTGATTCTAATGCTAGCTTAAGATGATTCTTCGGGATTTTAGACATGGGGCACAAGTAACAGTAACTGAGGAATTTCTTTCATTCAAATTTTAACTAGTGAAATAGACACAAGCGTCAGGACCTGACCAAGATTCTCATCGACCTGACTTGGTGATGGTGGATATGTGCCACTGAAGTCAAGCAGTTAAATTTTTTTTCTCCATTCATTAGTTTTATTGCACGATGAATATTAATGGGTTTCAGTGTGCAAGAAGTGAAGAACAGGTCTCATTTCGCTTCTAGACTTATGCTCTAACGCCACTCCGCGGTTCCAGTCTACTTTATTTCCTACAATACGTCACTAAAAATTTTCGGTACATGTCTGGGGACATTTTCGTTCGGTACATTTTTGGGAAACTTTAAACCACGAAGTGCATGAAATCCACTTTATCTTCCCAAAAACTAATGTTTTGAAACTTTGTTATATGTGATGTACACATATTTAGATTCTGTTAACGTGTCGCCAAGAGTGAATCCTTTTGCACATTTATCGTATTTACAGAAAACCTTTAAATAATTAGTGGAATCTATTCGTGCCGGGAATGTATTCTATCTGTTGTAATACATTTTAACCATGGATTAGCTAATGTTTAGACCTGCCACGGAGTAGTGCTCCATCTTGGACACGAATTGATTCTAAAAATATATAAAGATGTTCTGCAGATATATAGGCGATTTCATAATGATAACACATCGTAAACATAGAACTTGTTAAGGAAATGATGTTATTGCAAGTATAAACAACAAAATAAAAATATGTAAACAAATTTCAAAAAAGATTGTAAAAAGAACAATATGAATTTCCTATACTTCTGAAAATGATAGAAACGTATACTTCCGTAGCTCCATATCATTTTTCAAACGCTATATAACCGAAAAGGTGATAAGTCTTTATTTATTAGTATTTGAGGATGAAACCTTCCAAAATTTACCTGGGCAATATTAGTTCGACTAATATATTTTACTTAATAATTCTTACTGAACTATTTATATTTCCACTATAAATAATTTAGTCTTTAATACATGCTGGTAATATGATGCGAGGAATGTTTACAAGATTTCTTTCTTAAACCTCTTTCAATAATAATTGATTCGCTTAGATTGCGTAAATAATCTAAATGTTTTTAACTAAAACGTTCTTTAGTGTATATAATGATTGTAAAATTTTCCTAGAAGTTTGCTTGTAATGCCCTAAGTATTGTTATGTAAAGTTAAAATGTCAATATTATTTTTATAAATAAGATCTTAGAAATATAAGAAATTTTGACAAATAACATCGATTTTCGATAAAATAATTATGTAAATAATTGCTACTCTGTACAAAATTAGTATGATGATCATTAAACTTAAATTCTAATAAATTTGTTTTATTTTACTCTCTGTATTTATAAACTTTTATATTCATCATATTCAATATATACATAAATTTATTCGTACACCATTAGATAGAAATAATTTTGAGTGATACACATTCGACATCAGATTTTAAGATAGATGCAGTATCCCTCCTAAAATATTTTTGTTTTAGATTCATAATCAAATTTTTTTGTAGAGAATCTTTGAAACTTTTTCCTGAGAAGCGATGAGCACGTCAAACGCTTTCAATGAGATTTTCAGCAATGGGCCCGTGTTATTAAGTAAATGGTATCCAAATTTGCTCACTGACTGGTTGGACATTAAAAAGAGGTGTTCAGTAGATAATCTTATCTCATAGTTAAGATGTATCTGTACACGTTTGAAAGAAACAAATAAATTTTATTAAAAGATCGAATATTGTTCTAGACCCTAGGTAAAAAGTCAGCATACATGTGTACATCCACTACTGACAGCGAATCATTCTACTGATCAGCGTATTTCTTTTAATAGTAACTGAGCTCCCCTTAACTTAATTATATGGGCACCCTTGGTTACTGGTAAAAACCTGTAGTAAAATGGGGAAAATTCAAATTTCGCTTAAGGTTTTAAGTACTGTGATTTAATAACTACTGACATACATAACAATGATGTTGCTTACAATATTGCAGGTTGCTACAGATGTAGCTGCACGCGGGTTAGATATTCCTCATGTCCGCACTGTGATTAATTATGATATTGCACGCGATGCCGATACGCATACGCATCGAGTCGGAAGGACAGGACGTGCCGGTACACGAGGCACTGCGTATACCTTGCTTACAGAGAAGGATAAAGAATTTGCCGGACATATCGTTCGGAATATGGAAGCAGCTCACCAATCAGTGCCACAAGCAGTACTTGATCTGGCGCTACAATCATCCTGGTTCAAAAAGTCTAGGTAATATTAATCGGTAATAAAAGATACATTGTAAATAAGACACATTCATTTCAAATGCAAATAGAAACTGAACAATATCGTATGTCTCCAAAATCTATCTCAATTCATGGTATATGGTATTTTTGATCACTTTTGAGCAATTATTAAATATATTGATCTCCTAGGAATTATGAATACATTTTCTTCATCATTACACTGAAGGAACATATAGCCAAATCGATTTCTCAATACTCCAAACTGTATATTGCTTTGTTTGTTATATGAAAACGTTTTTAAAGTGGGCCTAGTGATTCTTTAGATATAAACGTCAGTCGATAGATATAAATGTTTAGTAAGATATTTTATGAGTTTTATGTGTTCACTCATTTCAGATCTTTGGCCATGAGAGGTTAAATATAATTATAGAATATTCATTTTTCAAGAGATTAGATTAAATTTACAGTCATTCCCAATCCGCAAAAAAAACAATGCCAAAAATTTTGGCGATCTCGTTTGCTTAGATTCGCGTTTAGATGGGCTTTAGAACAGCCCATCTAATTATTCGTCTTTAAATGGGCTTTGGAATAACAATTTAATCATAACGCGAACATTTGTTCGCTTTGGTTTTTTTTTGAGGATTGGGAATGAATGTAAATTTAATCTAATCTCGAGGCAAAGTCCTCAATGATATATCCAGTATAAAAATATGTTTATAATAAATAAATGTTAGCTGAATAAATATTTTACATAGAAAAGCCATTAATTCAGAAAAAAGATAAGATGAAACGATACGAATAATAAAAAATTTTTTGTTTTGGAAAAATTTTGCATTTATTACAACAGTTCATCGGCATTTATAAATATCGTCACACTAGTTTTTGAGATAAAACTTTTCTAACGGGTGATCAAATAAGAGCTATATATTTTTAATTTGAAATAAAACTATCAATATAATTTCATACGCCTCTGAATTTCAACTGAATTTCATACGCCTTGAAATGCAAATCTTTATTGGCATATTCAGTATCAATAACAATACTTTTTTGTTATTCCTAAAATTTAAAATATCGTAAATCTCCAATAAAAAACAAAAAACAAAATCAGAAAAAACTAAAAACCATTTTCTTGTATTAATAGAAGGGTGATGGACTTAAGTTCTCTATCTTGCTGAGCAATTACTTCCTCTTTTATCCTATCCGCCCTTCCTTCTAATTCCCCTTTTAATCTTCTCCATTATCCTCAATCCACCTCTTTTATGCTCAAAATTAACCCTCATTTTTTCAGATATCCTCTCACTCTCACCCCGTACGACCCCTTCACATACCTGTTCTCCCCTTTTCCGCATATCCTACACATACTCTCATCCTCATTCATCGAGTACCTATTTACTCGATCCTCACTTCCCCACCTAAACC
>WYDF02297206.1:0-15821 GCA_009867245.2 Adranes taylori | reverse complement strand
TAAGGATATGTTTGATTTTATTTGGGAGCTTAAGTCACTGATATAGATAACGAAGAGCAAAGGTCCTAGAACTGAGCTTTGCGGAATATCGCTTAGTACATCAAATAGTTCAGAATAAAATCCGTTTACTCTTATGCTGGATATTAGTTTCAACTATTTGACAGTAAATGCTCTAAGGTACTATTTGTAATAATTAATGCGAGTCCCACCACATTTAATCATTTGATCGAGTCTCAGACACATTTTTTTTTAGTATGAATACTAAAAATTGTAAATTGGAAGTAATTTATTATTGCAATGACATTTAAATATTTAAAACCTGCACATGGTCAATATAATGTTCTATAAACGTTTCATTTTCACCAGCATCCAGATATGTTTATGTTGAGAATTTATTGCTTACAGATTTTCTAAAGAAATCGAAATTCTGCTAGCTACTTATATACGATTTGTGTCTAGTGTATTTTTAAATTAGTTTTTAACCTGTCAATAGTAGTATGCATGTCATTTCAAAGTAAGTAAAACACAGTGATGCTTTTAAATTGATTTACTTAATTGACGATTAAGAAACATTTGGGTATGCATAAATCTAATGGAAAAATTCGTTCAGTTTGTTTTGGGAGAAATAAAGTGGTTCAAATGTTTCAAATATGTTGCAAGCGGATAATAAATTTAAATGATAATGGTCAGATAAAACATTCAAACGTTTTATAACGAGTTTAAAAAAAATTATATTTTAAGAGTTTAAAAAATATTATTCCTTGCATTTGATGCAAATATTTGAGCGTAGGATATTGTAAGATGTGGTTTGAAAACTTAAGAAGAAAAAGGTTAGGGAGATATTAAGTAATAAGTAAAGTGAGGAGAGGAGAAAAGTCATGGGAAGAATATATAGTAGCAAATAAGGAATAGATAAAGGAAGGTAGAAGATGATGGGTGAAAAAACAAGCAGAAGAGAAAGAGGCAATTGATTGCCTAAAGAATAAGAAGGAAATGTGGAATGTTTTAAGAAAAAGAAGTAGTTCATAAAATTGGAGTGTAGGTTTAGCCATTGATTTAGAAGAATTTGAAAAGAAATTTAAGGGGGAAGCAATAGATCAAGTAGAAAATTTAGTTTAGACGGAAAATAGATCTGAACGGAAAGAATGGATTGTAAATGACTTGAGGATAAATAAAGAGGAGGTATATGAAGCTATTAAGAAAAATAAAGGAGAATAGTGCAGCTGGACCAGACGGAGTACCTATGGATGTGTGGAAGTATTTGAATGAACAAGGGATTGTGGCTCTAACTAGGCGTATGCATGAAGTATAGAATAGAGAAAAGTGGATGACAGATGAATGGAAGATGGGAGAGATTGCACTAGTATAAAAAAGGGAGTATAAAAGAAATCGTCCATTATACAGGCATACCGGTGATGAATACCGGCGATGATGGTTAACATGAAAGGTGAAGAGAAAAAGGTGATGTCTAACACAGAGATTTGTGAGGGGAAGTGGTACAGCAGTATAGGAGGTAACCGTAACATCATTGAATTGCCCGTCGAAAAATACTAAATGCGTGTTTCTCTGTTTTTTGATTCTCTTGATTTCTGTTCCATTTCTTGCGATTACAGCGCCATCTGTCGCTAATCAATTTTTTTTCAGGCTCCTGTTTAAGATTTCAAATTGTCACCCGCCACACCCACAGCGGGTGTTTAGTTTAGTTCTAGCGTATGCCCTCCTCTGAGATATTAAAGTTTCCATTCGGCAAATTTTCTTGAATAATTAAAAAACTCCTATTATAAAATCAATTATAATTTTCTTTTGGCTGTGGTGTGGTGAGAGGGACAAGAAGGGAGAAGTAGTGGCGGAGGTGGGGGGGGGGGGGTACAAGGATGAAAGAATTGATAGAAATAATCAACGTGTTAAAGAGAGGATTGGAGGTAAATGTAGAAAAGACGAAAGTAATGGCGTGTAAGAATGGTGGGCATGATAGCGACAAGAATGAGTTTACTATAAATGGAAGGAAGTTGGATTGTGTTAAAACGATTAAATACTCAGGATAAATGGTATGTAAATCTGGAGATGGGAGTGAACATATAAAAATGTTAGTTAAGAAGGCAAGTGCGGCCGCGGAAAGAATGGGATTTATATGGACAGATGAGTTTGGCAATTCGATAGGAGTGAGAATAAGTATATCGGCCATATGGTGTTGAAGTATGGGCAATTAAAGAATGAAAAGAGATGGAAGTATTGTTAATGAAATTTTTGAAAAGGATGTTGTGGCTGGAGAGATGTACTCCAAGTGAAATTTTATTGCATGAGTCGGATGAGTACAAATGCTGGATATATGGGATATGAACGTTGGTTAAACATGAGAAGATGATGGATGATGTGAGGATTGTTATAAAAGTACACATAGAAGCAATGAAGGTTGAATCTGACGGTAAAACAAATAATGAATGAGAATGGAGTAAATGGATTTGATAGAATGATTTGATAGTATGGTAACGGGTGACTCGTGTGAGAATCAAGTAGAGTATATAGCGCGGTATGTAAGTTGCAAAAAAGAATGGAGAGAATGAGAAGTAGTATGTATAATACACCTAATGATTGATGAAAATGTACCTAAATATCTGAGTTCGGAAATTAGTATGGACAAAAAGAAGTTGTTTGAAAGGTTTAGGTATGGAAATGAAGAAACAAATATTCGATTAATGATATGGAAAGAAGATGCAGAATATGTGGGGAAGAGGAAGAGCCATGGGAGCACTGGGTGAATGTATGTTTAGGAATCGTATGGACACATGATGAAAGGGTGTATGACGTATGTAGCTAACTGGAGAAGGTGTTTAGGGCAATGGGGAGATAGGGAGAAAAATTAAATTTGAAATTGGTAGAAAAATTAGAACTGAAATTGGTAATAGTTTAAGTTGTTTGGCTGAAGATTGGAAGAGTTTTCTGATCGCATTTGATTGGATTGGGTATAATTAAAAAAGATAGTGAGCAGTATAAGAGATAATTCTGGACATATGCTGCAGACAGAAACTAATAAGTGGTATGCTAAAATGTTGGGGAAATTCCACGCTTTTTCTTCTCTCGCTCTCTCTGTCTCTCTCTTTCTACGGAATTTGTATCGTGTGGTTTCGTATTTGGTATACTGAAGTTTGTTTACAACATTATTGATATATTTTTTTAATTTTGTTTATAGAATTTTGTTATATTTTGTGTACTATAAAATTGTATTTTCTTTTTTTTACATGCCAATAAGGGTTATTATTTATAAAAAAAAACTAAAAAAAATAGCAAAAAAGACAGTCCAACACAAATCCATTCACCAGAGAGAATAAAATAACGATAAAACGTCAGCCAAAATCTTATTAAATGTCTTCTTGACCATCTAATGCAATTTAACAAGTAAAAACGAAACAAAAAAGAAACACCAATACCAAACAAAAATAAAAGAGAAAGAAAAAAGAATTCGTTCAGGATCAAAATACAACATATCCCTGTTTATATAAAAAAAAAGTACCCCACACGGGAATCGAACTACCAATCAGGTGTTTAGTCAACTACATTTAGCGGTGTATATTATACAGATGAATTATTAATCTAGATATTGCCACGTATTTTTTTTTTATGTACGTGCACAACTCAAAGCATGAAACTCGGGTAGCTATGTCCGACACTAATCCCTTCACGAAGTTTTGGGATCGACTAAAAATACTAAAATAGATTGTGACCAATTACCGAGGGAAGAATCGCCGTATTTATCGCGAATTGGGTCAACTTGGGAGTTAGCTGATGGCTTAGCTATCGGTATCAATAGTTAGTAAATTCGTTAGTTCTTAAGCACTATATTCTTTGGCACAGACGTGAACAAGTAACAACTTAAATCAGTTTAAGGTTAGTGTATTGGAAATCAAATTATAACACCAATTTGAATGAAATTTTACTGAATAATTCAGTGTGGAAAATAATAAAATATTCACTGATTTACGTTCAATTAAACAACATAATTAATGAGCAATGGAATAATAGAATAAATCAGGTAAATTCAACAACATGGTGTAATAACATGAGCACAGAGAATTGGCTTGAATAAATAAATATAAATTAACTAAACACTTATATTGGTACGGACATGTTATGTAACTACTAAATATTCCTTGACACACTCTGGATTAATTCAGTATTTACTCGAATACAAAATTAGTTTTAATTCAGAATTTAACTCCACTCGTAGTAATTTATAATATTAATTTATTACGGAATCAATAAGTTTAGTTCCTTAATTAATCCCAATAACTAATTCCATGTCAATATTTAATCCCGATAATTCTAAATCAATATTTAATTCCAACAAATAATTTTAATAATTAAATTGTATTTAATCACGATTTACTACTTCGTTTCCGCGACAAGCATAGCTTTTGCTTTTAGAAATTTTTATTTTTCTCGATCTACGACTGACTGAAAAAAAGTGCTCTGCATAATAATACAATAACTAATTCATTCCACTAATTTTATTCCGGGTCCACCTCTGATCTCTTTTGCCGTACTTCAATAATTTGATCGTAATTTCTATACTTTCTCTAATTATCTATTAATCCTACTTTCGATAATTACGGCGCCCATAATTGATATTCGACTGCGCCTTCCGCTACCAACATACGCGTACCGCTCTATACTGTGCTATTTTCTGCATACGCATCAATCACCAATCAAATCAATAAGTACTGATCGTACCGTACCCTTTACGCATTGTTAACAGCTAAAACTCTGGCCAATCAAAGGCTTTATCCTACAATCTAAAATTTATATTACTTGAAGTCATTTTAACCGTCATTGAAGTCATTTTAACCGTCGGAAAGAATTAAAAATGCATTTCTTGCATGTTTAATTCTTATTCTGCATGTTCTGTAAAAAGGTGGGTGCTGATGAAGCTTAATATACCTTAATAGCAGAAATGGTCATCCACCCAAAATGTTCATCGGAATTTTTTCTACCTTTGTGGTCTCTCATATATGATTCGCAATTTTCGATGATTGCTTGCTTAATTAAGAACAACTATTATAATTAATTTCTGGTTGTGACATTGCAACGAAATCTATTCCCCCAATATGTTTAAATGAACTATATATATATTGCCTTAAAATTATTATAAACAAGTTAATAGCAAGTAAAAGCTAAGTCTAGTTCAAGTGTATTGACTTTTGTATGTATCTGAATATGTATTGTGATTTAAGCAAGAACGATGCGGTGTGCGGAATCAAGGTACACCATACACTGTTCATTTATTTAGTTCATATATCACGTACATTTGTTATTATTAGATTTGAGAAATAGGACTGATGAATTGGAAGTAATTTGAGTTTATCTGTTTTTAATTAATAAAGAAATTTTTCTTAGCAACTACGTTGGGTGTTTCATTTGAACCACGTTGATCTAACAAGGCTCCAGAGTCATTAGACTACCCTTTAGTTACGTGCCGCAAAAGTCTAATAAAACCCTTTTGTTCAATATGTGTCAGGTAACATTTCCTGCTATAAAGGAAAGTTCAATAGATACTCAAGGTATTAAATAACTTTAGCAAATTGGTATTAGTTCTACATGACCGTGAGAATGCTTAACTTACCAAACCGTGCCAAGGAACCAACCATTTTGGATTCATTTTGATGATACTTGATTTACAATTTTATAATCTATGTACAATAGATTTTTCTAAGCGACGACAGTTTCTAGCGTTCCAATATAAGTTGCAGGTTTGAAAAATTATAACAAATAATTTGATTCCTATTTAAATACGTTTTTTTCTGGTCTGTTAGAAAAATATACTGAATCAAAAAAAATTGCACCACAAAACAGGCACCACTTGGCTTTGTTGTAATACGCGTTGAAAATCCTTACATAAGCTTTTCAGATCTCATGTAGATACATACAGATATGTAAGTCGTAAGGTAAATCCATCAAAGCAAATCATTATTCTATTGTTAGCAACAGAATAACTTCCTACACGTGTCAAAAGAGGAAGAGCAACACGCCAACTTTGCAACGCATGCATACACACGAAAAGAAAAGACCGACGCACACGATGAAGATATTTTTCATTTTTACGCTTCCCAGACAAACATGAAAACAAATCGAGTGCGCGGAGGTTTTGAGTAACGCTATATCTGCACTTTGGAAATACGCTTAAATTATTGCTGATATTTTAACGTAAAATGTGTCCGCATGGACATTTTTCATATAATGTGTTTAACCATTTATTATATAAATTAAAGAATTAGCTAATGTCAGGCGAGTGGTGAGCCAGCCCCTTTCCCCTACACTTTCTGTAAAGTTGCCATTTTTGATAAATCCTGCTGTAAATTCAATTATTCGCCATTACAAATTATTGAATCTGCTATGTTCCGCAACAAAAAATCGACATACTTAATAAATATAAATAAACCTTTTACTGGCATTCAACATAAAAACAGCTTACAATACAATGCATAGTTCAAAAAAATCAAAATAAAACAAAAAAGCTCTATATGTGACTCTATAATTCTCTATAATTCTCTTTATAATTACAATACAAATAATTCTATAACCTAAAAACCTGAAATCCTAATCTCCAGAAGTCCAGGCAGCAGGTAAGTCCATGTTTTTTCTTTTTTTCCCTTTTTTTAGTTTTAATTTTCTCTTTATTCTTTTTTCCACTTCCCTTCTAATCGCGCTTGTCCCCTAATTTTCTCAAGTACTTCCAATCTAAATTATTCCATTTATCGCTAAGCTTCTTTACATCCCTTTCTCTATAATTCTCTTCATTACATTTAAACATCTCCCCTCTTTTCCCAAACACACCCTTCTATTTTCTCCTAACTCCTTCTCTTTCTCACTCCACTCTATTCCTATGCAGTCCTTCATCCAATGATTCCATTTTTCTTACTTCATTCCACATATTCTGCACATTCCTTCTTCTTCCATAAGCCAATACTTGTTTCCTCTCTCCTCACTTCCACATCTAAACCTCGTAATCATTCTGTTCTCGTTCATACTTAAACCAGCCTCCAAATATCCTGTCAATCCCTCCCTTTCCATAATTTCTACATTCCCCCCATTGTAACCACTTTCCTTAATTCTCCTGTATCTCTCCTGCCTTTCTACATCTCTCATGTTCTCCATTATTTGCCCCACCACATGCTCCCCTTCACAAAATTTATCACACCACCTGTCTGAAGACCATCCAAACATCAAATTCAGCTTCTTTCTCCGATCTATCCACTCATTCGCAAACATTCCTCTCCCCTTTTTCATCATCCCCTCCACATACATCTCTTTCGTCAACCTTCTGCTATTGTTATTCCATACCTTTTCCTCAAATTTCACCATTCTTTTCACCCCACTTAGCCAACACTTATATATTCCAACTTCTTGTCATACTATTTCACTCTTATTACTTCTATCCAGTCCCAACATCTTTTCACACATCACGGCCTGTACTCTCTCCATTCTATCTCTCCTCAACAGCCCAAACCTGCGATCCATACAGCATTATATTATTCACACATACCTCCATTATTCTCAACCTCATTCTCACAGACTCTCCAATTTTTTTCCAATACAACCCTCAGTCTCCCTATTGTCCCTTTTGCTATTTTCGCTACCATCTCTCCATGCTTCTTGCGAGATCCAGTTTGCGCCAAAATAAATCCTAAATACCTATTTTCTCTTCACACACTGTATCACCTTTACATCTATCTCAAATACATCCTTTCAAATACACCATTTTTGTCTTGTCACATTTACCTTCAATCCTCTCCTATCCATATATCCTTTTATTCTTCCAATCATCTCTTTTATCTCTTCTCTCTCACTCGCCATGCATACAAGGTCATCCCCATACGTTAGAGACCATACCTTCTGAGTACCCACAATCACACCCCCCGATTGCCCCTTCTCCAGCACACCTTTCTTAGCAGCCAAATATATATTAATTAGGCCCGCACTTAATGGACATCATTGCTTAATGGACTTAATGGACATCCATCCTGGACATGGACATTAAATCTACCATCACTTCTGACACTCCTACTTTTCCCATTCTTTCCCACAATATCTCCGTTACAATCCAATGAATGCTGCTTTTAAATCTATAAATAGTAGGAACAGCTTCCTTTTCTTGCTATTTCTCTATTCATGATATAGTTTATCGTCACCAAATTATCTGCCGTACCTCTACCCCTGATAAACCCATTATTCACGTGTGGCACAAGACTCTTTATCCTCAGCTCTTCTTCTAACCTTCTATTTATTACTTTCGCAAACAATCTATACAATTGATGCATTATCGTAATTCCCTTATAGCATTCCACATACATTCTATCACCCCTCTTATACACCGGCACAATTTCACCTTCCTTCAATTCCTCAGGTATTCTATCCTCTCCTTTCACAATTCCATTCATACCGCTTACCAAAGCTTTTATTCCACTCTCATTCAAACATACCCATATATCTTCTGGCAGTCGCTCTGGCCCAACCGCGCCTCCTTTTTTCATTTTTTTACCTCATCCCTAACTTCTTGCACACTTATATATCCAAATTCCTCCATTTCTTCCCTACTAGCCCTAATTTCCTCTTCCCTTACAACCTCATTTGTAGAAACATCACTTCTTTTCCCATTATTTTAGGCCTATAGAACATCTCTCTCTTCTCTCTGCAAATACTCTTCTCAAATATTCCTCTATATCGCCCGCACTCCTCAAACTACTTATTTCTTCTTCCTCTTATCTCCTCTTACATTCCCTCACTTTTTTGTCTTCCATTTTCCATACATTCTTCACCATATCATACTCATCCTATTCAGCTTCACCCACTCTCACCTTCTTCAACATTTTCCTAACCTCTCTTTCTTCTTGTTCACTCACTTCTATTTTCATTTCTGTTCTTCTTATTTACCTTTTTCTCCCTTCCTTTATCTCTTTTCAAGTTTCCTCTTGTAACACCTGAAATCTCTTCTATTCTACTTACCTTCCCATTCCACCCTGTTCATTCTTTCAATAAAACTTCTTTTTCTACTTTCCCCTCCAAATAAACCTACTTCTCCCCTCCTCCCCTTCTTCCAATCATAATTCACATCTCTCTTCAACCTCACCTACATTCCACACAGTCTCTATCGGAAAATGGTCAGATTCAATGTTATCTCCCACAATTAACGTTTCTAATATCCTTTTGCACTTTCACACATTACAATATAGTCGATAACGGTCCGTCCCCCATGCCCTTTAAAAGTCGCTTCCTATTCCCAGTCCCCATCTGCACATCCATTCCACACACCTTCTTCTTCAACCTTCTTCTTCAATCCACTTTACCAATTTTCTTCCTTCACCATTCTCAAATTTGTCCTTTGACTTTCTTTTTTCAATCACGCCTTCATTTCCAATATATCTTACACCCTATTCTCCAATTCGAACAATCCAATCCCCCATAATTACCATTTTATTCCATTTATCCCTCCTATACTAACCTGTTCACTTGTATCCCTCCTATATTCACTTATTCTACCCTCGAATTCTTTCCATCCCCTGTTCACATACACAGTCACTACCATCATTTTCTCATCTCCTACCTCTATCATCCTACTATTCACCCCTTCCCAATCAAACTTTTCCATTCTCACCTCTTTTATACTCCTCTTTATACCCGATATAATCACACCCCTAACCCGCCCCCTATCATGTACTCTTGTGGCCCCTTGTATCTCCCATTTAAACCCTTTCGGCAAACCCCTTACTACATCATCCCATTCTCTCGTTTCAACCCACGTTTCACTTAAACCAATCACATCGAATTTATTTAAATGTTCTATGAAATCATGCTTCTTTAACTTGTTCACTAAACCTGCTATATTCCAGCTCAAAACTATCAATTTACTCTCTCCCTTCCCTCGCCATAAATTTCTAAACCTCCGCATCCCATTTCTTCTTTTTTTAAACCACCCCCTATCCTTTCATCTTTTCCACCCATCCCTTTCTTTGACTTACCTCCTCCTAGCAATTCCTTTCTATTCATACCCATATCCCCCTGACTCCCCCCTTTTTACTTTCCTCTTTAAAACTCCCACCCCGGAAAGGAGTAGAGACATTCTTTTCCCGGAGTTGGAAATAACAGAATATCGCCTGGAGCTATTAGAAGGATCGGCGGTCTGAATGTTTAGCACGACCCTTCTGGCTGGCTTGGAGGTAGAATTGGCTGGGGTAGATGTACGACAACTCACAAGATGCGGTGTCCGTGAGCGACGTAGCTTGATGCATCTCTTTGGGGTTGTTTCAATAGATTTCTCGCTCATGTCATGCAATCGGCTCTAGTCTTGAATTTTTTTTGGCGGAGATCTCCTCTTCTTAACGTTGAAGAAATGATTAATGATTTTTATTGTATATATTTTATGATAATTTTAGACATGATTTACTATGGCGCTACTTTGTGCAAATCACTTGATCAGGTAATTCTTATTTGGGACTTTGAAATGCACGCTGCAGTAACGAAGACCTCAATTTCAAAATTGCATCTCCTGGCTTTGTGAACATTTTATATGCGAGTTTTGACGGTGATGCATTTCTTGTGCGTCATAAGTGATGGTTGCAGCTCTACATGACGAAAAGCTCGCGAAGCATTGAATGAAAATAGCCTTCTACTATAATTGTAAAAAAAATGTTGAATCAGTCTTAATTAGAAAATAACAGATGACTGGTATGGCCGTTGAAGTCATAAGGCTGAAAATCGTAACGCCTTATTTTGCGATTGGAGTAACCTTTGTTCACAAAATTTTTTATTGTAATATTTAGTCATGAACACTAGTCATAGAGTCATAGAAAGTATTAAAATAGTCTAAAAGATAAGCACATATAGCTAACTACATATTTTTACAAACCCATACATCCTCGAGAAGAACATACGCTGTTGACATAGACTTTTTGTTTTCCTATATACATCTTATTGCGAATGAGTACGATCCTGTTTTTGTGATCATTCTCTTTCTTCTTACAGTCTGTACATTAAGAAACAAAGCGATATAACTTAAGAAACCAAATAAATAACGAAAAGAAAAATTTATTACGCAAATAATACATTAAATACTGTAATACGCATTCCGATTAATATAAAGTACAATCTCCTCTGTTGTGTATTACTGCCTGATAGCGACGTGGCATAATCTTGACCTGATTTTCTGCGTAAGTTATTGGTAACGCCCGCCATATTTTTCTAATGTCCGTAAAAAGTTGTTCATTGATGAAATTTCGTTTACCTCTAAGCATTTGTTTTATAATCGCAAAAACATTTTCTACTCTATTTGCATCCCGCGACTTAGAAAGCCATTCCCGTGTAGTAGGGACATTTTCCACTTTCGAATTAGTGGAAAACCTACAACAATGTTTTGGATCTCTGATCCCTTTCATTAGAAAACCATTTTCTTACCGATGGAAGAAGCTCTTTTTGGTACAGTCAAAGCATGTTCGCTAATTGTTCGCGTACTAATTGTTCGCATAAATACACACAACCTTTCGAAGCCACGCATGTTAAAACAGCACGTTTACAGGCTGTTTAACGGTACGCTAGACAACATGAGGCCACTACATGTGGCTACTACATCCGGCCAATCTCGCTTGATATTAAGTTGCGCCCAGTTCATACGAACATTTTGATGTTTTTCTGATAGCAGCCTGCTTCTAAAAGCAATTCCGTTTTCAACAAGTCTATTACGGAAAGTTATCAGGCTCATATTAATCTTCGTTCTTCCCAAGGTAGATAAGTCGTTACTCGCTGCCTTCCTCACTTTGGAAAATCATTGACTGCTCTAATCCACTTTGCAACAATATCTTCTGACTTATGCACATATCGTGCTTCTGCTGTCATAGTCATCGTTGATTCCCTGTCCCCTGCGTTGAATACAGAAATATATTATTTCAAAACGTTTTGCGAATACTGCACTTATTATGTAAGATGCCTCTCTTAGAGTAAGTTGAAACCAAACTTACAACAATATATTATTAATCCTTTCTCTAACATTAATCAATGTTTAGCATTAAACAACCATTCCAAAGGGGGAAGCCGTGGCCTCAATGCACCCCTAGAGACCATGAATGCTTTGTCGTAGATACAGTAATGTGTGCATTTACACCGACTGCATATTTCCGTATCTAGCTTTTGCGAAAGGGATTTATTATTAATATTTTCAACTGAAAAAGTCTAAGGAATATTTCACTCACGATTCTGTAAGCAGTTAAGCATTGATACCGGACTCTCATTAATTCCGTTAATGAATAATCGCAATAAGCAATTCCTTAGTAAATCATAAATTAAATGAGAAATCCTCTAACAATATATCTAAATTGACTAATCTAATTCATCAAAAAAATATAATATGAAATTAAATATAATATAATATACAACCTAAGCAATCAACTAATCAATATTATAACAAATTAGTTAAATCAATTAGTTTTGCGGCAACAGGGATCTCTCCTCTGAATACTGATATTTTTACACACGATGAGTTTCTGTTTGCTTACTCAACAGATAGACCAGATGCACACAAAGAACAAGCAGATCAGAACCAATATATTTTGGATTTAACAGACCCGTCCACTTCGACGTCCAGTATGGGAAATACGGTAATGAGTCCAGAATTCATTACACCATTTCCAAAAGCAGAACCACGTAAGCCAACCAAAGGCAGAAAAAAAAAGGAAAATCTACAATCCTAACCCAAACACCAGAGAAGATTGAAATAAATGACACATCATTAACACCGCCCAAAGAAAACTAAAAACAAAATATAAGAAAGTATAAAATTAGGAGGAATCTGATGGCAGTAGAAAAAAGTAACGATGAAGATAATATGTCACTAAGGGAATCTTCGGATGACGAATATGATATTCCGGAAGAAATTAAAGAAAAAGAAAATGAAGAAGATTTCATCAATTTAGCTACAGGTAAAACAACCGTTAAAGATATTCTCGCTCTCACAGATGTTGTTCGAGAAGATGGGCAGCACGTAGCAGTTCTTTATCAAGGTAATGTTTATCCCGAAAAAATTGTTGACTATAATAATGGAAGCACCACTATTTCTTCGATGCTACAATCTCTTAAATCATGAAAGTGGCCAGAGGAACCAGATGTTATTGACTATTGGAAGATGTTCTTGGTTCGTTAAAATATCCTTTACAAGTGTCAAAGCGAAGTTTTTATATGATTCCGGAGCTTGATGAATTATTGTAGAGGTATTTCTAATATTACATACTGAATATTATTTGTTCATTTGACTTTTTGTTACAATATAAATGTTATTTTATTTATTCAATACATTCTTTAACAATGATAATACATATATTTAGTAATGTTCAGAGGTACATGACAGCCTGTTCAAAGCTACACGACGATCATGTACCTTGGAACATTTTCAGTCAGCATATACAAGACAACTGTTTTTAAATTATACGTTTGAAAGTGATTTGTAATAATTGCAAAATGATTGTGCTATATGGCAAAAAATAAATGGTTGCAATATTTTGACAAGAACTCCATAAAATATTGTACAATCTGAAAATTGTTCCAAGGTACAACACTCTCCCCTACTTATACTAGTTTTAAAATACATATATCTTAACCATTTTTTTCCCATTTGAAAAAATGATTTAATTTGAAACATTTCTTACTTCACGCTTGTATATAAAAATTATTTTATTAAAATGCGTTTTAAAAAGTTAATTTATGGAGATAATCCGTATTTATCAAAATGAAATTAAGCCATAAAACCTGCAACGTTCGACCTATTTCCGCGGAACAAAACTGAAGCACAAATTTCAAGCTCCGAATTAATTTGTAGGATAGGATATCGTTACAACGCGACAGAAAATAAATATATTGTTTTCATAAAATTTAGAATTTCATTTATGCAATACGACGAATAGGTACAGGTACGATAAATATAGTTCAATCGATATAAATAAGTCATAAGGAAAACACTATGAATCAACTGATCGCTCTCATTCTGAATAAAATCACCTGAATAAATACCAATCTCTTATCATATACAAACTATAAACGAGATTTGAATTATTTAAATTAATTATAAATATTAAAAAAACACGTGTAAAATCAAATCACATTTTCATATTCATTTATAAACAATTTTTATTGGCTAGAATTTATAAACACATCTTTATTAAAATCGTATTTATATTGTACCGTGTATTAGAAACATATTCGAATTATTTATCACAAAAATTACATTTATTTTAAGAATCACATAATGGAAAAGAAAACGTCACAAACAAATATCACAATTTTATCACATCTGATGCGTATTTTATAAGTGAAATTAACATTAAAAATATTAGTTATTCACAATATAAATATTAAAAAATTTTCGGTTATAAACATTTTAAATAATCAACAACGTTCATATTTAATTATTATTTAAAAATTTATATAAACCTTCTACAGTAAAATATCCAAATATTAACTTGAATTACAGCGAACTAGAATTAATTATATCGATTAAATATAAAATCTTGTTAGGAATATAGAAGTTTTTATAATGAAAGATACGAATTGCACTTTGTTACTATTCTAATTAAGAACTACTGTTAGATTGCTCGTTAGTTAGATTCCTAATCTTAATGAAAACAAAATCAATGTATAGTCTTTGGACAACTAATTCTAATTCATTAAAAATCACCACGAATGTATTCATTTCTTTTAAAAATCATTTGCCTTATACAAATATGTAAAAAAAATGAAAAAAAATCATAATTCGATCCATTTATTCATGCAAATTAAGTAACATAATAAATATTAGACGTTTTATTTCGTTGACCTATATTATTAATAAATCTTTATTTGACTAAAATCGGATGAGTAGACATATTGAATTGATAATCTGGTTATATACCCACCTTTTTCAATCTATTTACAAATCTAGTCACATCTGGCGTTAAAAATAATATTAATAACAAAACATAACCCCAAAATGTTTGCTTACATTCATACAAGGCGACGGTGTACGAACGATGAGCAAAAAAAGTATGGAGCAAAAAATTTACTCCTAAACGTACACCAATATTTTAATACATTTTATCAAACAAATAATCCGAATGGTGAATGCTTCGTATCTTACTGAGCAAAAGTGACCGAGAATCGACCCCAAACCAATATTTTAATACATTCTATCTGTGGTGGAAAATGACGGAGAATTCTTGGTTTTATAGGTAAACTCTTGAGTCACTTTTGGGAAATTCCTAACATACAATTTTTCAATTCGACTACCCATGAATTCGCCTGCCCGTGTTCTATTTTTATGTGTAAATGATAGATTAATAAAGTCTTCTTGAATTTTTATTCGAAATATTCTATACGATATAGAAGATTTGTTAGACTCTCATATTTCTTACACATTTTTCGAAGACGACCTGCTTAGTCTAAATAATTAATTAAACAATTAATATAGTCGTGTCAATATGGATGGGTATCGCCGATACCCATCCATATGATCATTTATAATGTGCAAATATGCGCCTCTCGTATATGAACAAAGACAAACCAGTGGTTTTAGTAACGACGTGGCTCTATAATCCGTTTCATGTTTTCAATTGTCCACTTAGCTGCTTTGAATACATGCTAATACAATAAAAAACTGATTTCTCTACAATAAGTAGGGTAGTTAGTACTCATTTGTTGGAATAATCTTGTAGAAACAGATCATCAAAATCTGATTTGGTTTGGGAGTTAATTCAAGATTAACGCAAAACACCTTGCATATGTTGACCAACAGACTTTAAACATATATAGAAGAT
>WYDF02297195.1:0-15822 GCA_009867245.2 Adranes taylori | reverse complement strand
GTTCGACCCTTATAATCGGATTAAAATCGAAGCAGGCATATTATTTTTTCGGGTCCTCTGACATTACCTTAAGCCTAAATTTATGTTTAGATAACCGAAGTTCAATAGAATCTACAGAGATTTTCCTGTTTTAGTTTATATAGATATTCTCTTGTTCTCTATTAAACATTATTTACTGATAATACTCTGTATTTATATATGAGAAAATCAAAATGAATTATAATTCTGATCGTGTTTAATGGTATAATTACACATTACAATACGTTATTCCCTGCAACAACGTTTTGGTCCTCAATTAGATTGTCACGAAACAAAAGTATTATCTTGCTTTCAAGTTTTGTTAATGATACTTTATACACTTATAGAATAGAAACGTATGCGGAACAAGTTAAGAAACATAAGTAACTAACTTGCAGAGAAGAATAAAAACGTGGTAACCCCGGGTGGTTCCCAAGTGAACCATACTATGTTTCTAAGGCCGTACTTACATACATACGGTCAGGCTTCAATTGTTATTAAAGAATTATTATACAACAGGTTGAATTTTTGTATGCAGTCAATACTAAATCGCTGGCTATCATCATGCGTTGCGCCGTTTATAATGCATTTTGTACGTGTTAACAGAAATAATAATCGATTTGAAATATTATGTGATTGTTGTAATGTGAGCATTTAGTTTTTCTTTGCTACATTGCATCAGATTAAATATTGAATAATGTACACGTATTTTTTGAATTTGCAACATATGACAGAAACAAATCAAAATAGATCCTTTCTATTTTAGGGCTTCACCATGATCTCCATCATCTATTTTCACCTAATGCACGCACAACTACACAAAGTCCTAATTCTCTCCATAACGGAGACAAAAGTCAAATCCGACATAAATATATCAAACTACCGCGTATTTCAAAACAACAGTCTTCGCGGAGCAATTACAGGAACTTGCAATCAACAACCATTATGCTAGCACTCCATTTCCTCTTCCTTCCCAGTTCGATAACCTTGAATGTGTAGCGGCCAAAGTATATTTCACTACAGTGACGGTTTTCTCGTATTACAACTCCTCATGTAAAAATATTCCTCAAATATTAGTCAAGACTAACCTTGAAAACGCACCAGAACCACCTCCACAAATCATCATCAGAGATTTTTAAAGAGCGAACTGGTAGTACTTCCAACAACGAATAGTTCAGCTCACCCCACTAAACAATCCCATTTCTTCTGTAAGCGAGATAGATGAAACAGTAGCTCATTTATGGCAAATCATCCAAAACTCCGCATCGGAAAGCATTCGCGGAAAGCATGCGTCTTTTAAACAAGTATCCTCTTCCCCGCAAAAGCTTAAAAATGATTCGCGAGGAAAGGCGCATTTTTCGCCAGTTCGTTGCGCACAGAGATCCAGCCATTAAAACAGAGTGGAATCGTCTTAATGCTCTAATCCGTCGCAATATTATTGCGTACAGAGAGAAGTGCTGGAGTGTTAATTCCACTTTAAAACTCAATTACGGTAACGCTGAAAAATTTTGGGACCAATTCGATCTGGAATCAGTCTACTAAATTCCTAACAACCCAACCTTTGACAATCAGTTTCTGTTTGACACAGGCAATTAGATGGTCGCTACACACCAATTCCATACTTTCCTGAAAACGATGACGTCATCTTCCCTATCAGTTGGGAATAAATTACTTCAACATTCAAATTGGGTAAAACACAGCTCCCCGAATCGATCATCTAACCCGTCGCATTCTATGAAATATTGCACCAGAACTTCTCAGCGATATCTTTAACAGTGTCTCCTATTAGGACATTTCCCAGTATAATGGAAGACTGCCAAAACGGTCATGATTCCCGAACGTAGGAAGGATCCCAGGAACGTTTCGCAATATCGCCCAATAACACTTCTTAACGTGATAGGCAAAATCTTTGAAAGAATAATCACGTTTTGGAAACCAACAAAATCCTCACAAGTCAATCAGTTTGGTTTAGAACCTTTCTGAAATCCCAAACCGGCGTTACTCGCGCTTTAAACAGCACACATTGTGCTCTGGCAGTTTTTCTCGACAACACCCAAGCCTTTGACTCAGTATGGCATGCTGACTTAATTCGCAAACTCCACACACTAAACATATTTTATCCAACTCTAATCAAATTAGTCCAGTCATATCTGTCAATCCGCAGCAATCAAATCAAAATAGGAGACATATTATCTAGAACTAACTCAAGCTGGAGTGCCGTCAGGGTCCGCCCTGGCTACATTGCTGTACATAACGTACTGCTATGATGTCCCAATCTCCAGGGACCCCAATTGCCACAGCGCCCTTTATGTAGACGACACGACATTTTGGGCACTGCAGCAAATCAACTAAAACCAATAACAAACACATCCGAAATTCTCTCAACTCTTTCTTAGCATGGGCGCAGAAATGGTGCGTCACATCAAACCGAAGCAAAACTCAAGCCATCTTAATAGAGCAGCCAAATATAATCAGAAATCGGCACCAAGACAAAAGGTATGTCCGGCTGCAAATCTGGGGAAAAGGGATCCCGCTAAAAGACGAAGTCACATATTACGTTCAATCGAATGTTTAACTGGAAATCCGATATAAAACAAACTCTTGCTAGGGTTAGAAAACGCACCAACGTAATCTCTGCTCTGAGAAGACGATTCTTGGGGTGTGACGATTCAGGGGGTAAGACCTATTGTTGATTACAAGTTAATTCTATATTCTAATGCAACTAATAACCAAGTTCACAGTCACCTGTGAATGAAGAATCTTACGTAAAGTAAACCGTTTGCATTATCGATTTCTTAGCAACATACTGTACGAACACAACACATACTGTGAACACTTATTTCTGATCGCCTAAAACATATTCAATTCAAACACCCCCACAGGCGCACAACATAATAGCATACCAGTCAATTCGGTCCCACTGGGGCGTATTAAACCACTGCCTTAGGCACCTAAAAATTAAATTCTCCCACCCATGCTCGAATCATTAGATCAATGCAAGATCTCCCAGATGATCTTCAGGAAATCCTAGAATCCATCCCACTGTACCTTAGATAACCGCTGTAGCCGAGAAAGGAACGAACCCGCCCTAGACATTGTCCACCAAACTCAAAAAGAACCCAACCGTGCAAAGATTAAGGTTTTACGAGTGATTGTAAAGTGTATACTATAGTCGCACTCCTTGCATGTAATCTGCCCAACACTGCACTAACAATCCCCTCAAATCTGATCCAGACTGAAGAGGGCGAGAAATCCTAAAGCATCCGTAAGAAATTCACCAACCTCCTATGTGAACCAAACCCCCAAAGGGAGTGGAGTTTTAGTGGGTAAAAATCCCACACTGTTGGATGCACCGGGCATCCTTCGTCTTTTTGACGAAGATTTCTCCCCTTCCACGCAAAACAAAAAAAAAGTTCAACCGCACAAATGTTGGATCATTGCAGCGACCTAGTACCTGTGCAACCCAGAAGTTTCAACAATGGGCGTAAATCAAAACTGAGTTACTAACGTCATCTACAGAGACCCGCAGAAAATCCGGTTCGAAGGACCATGTACAAGTCTGTAGTGTTGTGAATGCTTTTTTTTTTGCTCGATGATAGTAATTTAAGTTTGTTTTACGGTACCTAGCAAAGTACTAGTAATGAGGGAGTAACCTTTTTAGAAAAGCGGGTGGTAGACAATAGAAACATTGCTTGACATCTAAATTAGAAATCTCGTCTTTATTATAAAAATCAGTCTATATGTACAAAGTCTTATGATACAGTTATACAAATAAATAATTTCTGCATGTTTTATTATCAATGACTTGGCGTTTTTAAATTTTTGTGTGCTAAGAATTGACACTGTTTTACAGATGGACTTTTGTACGCTTCAAGCTATTATTTATGCTACTTTGTTAGCTATCTTATTATTAACGCCGTTAGATTAAATATATTTATTACACATATGAAATTTAATAACTTTTGAGCATCATCAAGGCTGGATTATGCATTAAGCAAAATAAGCACGTGCTTAGGCCATCAACGGAAGGGAGGGGGGATGGGGACCCAGATTCATTATTCAAACTTCGCAACCACCTAATCAACAATGATCATCCAAATAAAACAATAAAAGAAACAATGACTACTATAAAAAACAACACAAATTTAGAAATAAAGGAAAACATCGAAATTTACAAACACAAAATAAAGCGTAAGATGAGTTTCGAGAAAATCAAAGACTTAGCAGTTAAAAAGGCAAGAGAAAACTTTTCAAATGTAAGTGAAAGTATATAAAAACAAACATTGTTTTCTTTCTTACTGTTAGTTTTGTTTAATTTCGATGGATAAAATTTTGTGTGGTTTATTATGTTTATATTTTGAATTATACATATATGGAGCACCAAAGCCTTAAGTGCTTAGGGCCTGTAAAGGGTTTAATGCTCAGGGCCTTTAAAGAGCTTTGAGCATCATAGGTATGTCACTTATGTAGTTGCGATGTCAAATATTTTAATTAGTACAATGGTTCAATTATATTATACCAGAGGATTTCTTCATTGAGGGGGCCAGAGGGTTACTTTATTAATGTGATCTTAAAACTGTTTACACTAACGAATTTATAATTAATATTTTTATTTTATGGATATTCGCACTGCAATGAAGATATTTAGTACCAACTATTTGAAACTATAAATTGATGGATGTCAGATACACTTATTTTTATGTACTAAAATTTATGGTCCATGTAGCTGAAAAATTCATAAAATTTATGCTACTTTTTTTCCTTTTTGATTAAAATACATTTTAGGTTAACATTATTTGTGTATATGAAAGTTTTTTATTTAAAAATGAATTTCATTAATTTTGGTATTAAATGATTGTAGGAAATATGTATATATTTGAATTTCTTGTAAGGCTTTGATAACCTTTTCTTCTATTTATTGCAGGATTTCGTGGACAAAACTGTGAAGAGAACGTCGACGATTGTCCGGGCAATCTATGCCAGAACGGCGCCACTTGCGTGGATGGTGTGAACTCGTACTCCTGTCGCTGTCCGCCGACGTACACGGGCCGCTATTGTGATCGTGATGTGGATGAATGCTCGCAAAGGCCCGCCGTTTGTCAAAATGGAGCTACATGTACGAACAGTGTGGGTGGTTTTAGTTGTATCTGCGTGAATGGATGGACAGGACCCGATTGTTCCGTGAACATTGACGATTGTAATGGCGCTGCGTGTTTCAATGGAGCTACTTGCATTGATCGTGTTGGTAGTTTTTATTGCCAATGTACGCCGGGGAAAACAGGTAAATTAAATATTCTTGTTTTGTTCTTCCTTAATTAATGAACTTACACTAGCCTGCGATGGTTCTGTTTTTTAACTTTTCATGATTGATTTCAATGTATCTTGGGCGCTGAACCCAAAAATGACCTTTGTTTCTTTCCATCACGTCAGAATTTATTGCAAATCGCAATTTGCCAAATTTGCCCAGGCTTCTTTTTTAGCAACTTCTATTTTTTTTTTTTCAAATTTTCCATCTTTACAAAGTTTTTTATTGTCCGGACCCGTAAAGGCACCCTCTTTTACTTTTGCGGTTGACAAGGCTGGAAATTTGTTACAAATGTACTGGAAACATTTACCATCTTTTGGCAAGGCTTTCATAAATTGCTTCATCAAGCCTAATTTAATATGTAGAGGTGGAAGGAGAACTTTTGTCGACTCGATGAGAGGTTTTTGGAGCACATTTTTTACTCCAGGTTCCAATGACACTCCTTGTGGCCAATATTTCTGTTCCCAATGATTTTCCCTGTCTCTGCTATCTCACTCATACAAACAACAAGAAAACTTTGTGTACCAGCCTTGCTGTCCAAGGATCATCGATATTACTTTGAGATCGCCACACATGATCCAGTTATGATCGTCGTATTTAATTTTCTGGAGAACAAATTGTAAATTGTCATACCGTTCTTGTAAGTGTGCAAGATGCCCTATGCCTATTGACCCATACCTGTTTCCGTTGTGAAGCAGGACTCTGTTTCGACGAATCGTTGAATAGTCTCCAATTAGTGCTTTCGAATGGAATGTTGAATGTCTTGTCCACACACATCATTGCAGAATACTAAGCCTCCTTCTTCCGAAAAGTATGGAATAAAGTCTTTTTCTCTGTACCTGAACCAGGAAAACAATTTCTGAATCTACTTCAGGTAAATGTTCTGGTTGCATGTGCACTGGTACATCTGAACCATGAGGGACAGGACGTAAAGCTAATGGCAGATTTGGATAGACGATGTTCCTTTTATTCTTCACATTGAAACCGTGAACACCGGTGAGCAAAAGTAACAATCAGTCACAGTCAATATTATTTTGTGGCTCTCGCCAGACCATCGGAACGCCAAATCTGAAACAATTTTGTTCATCCTTTGATCACCATCTCAGACCTTCAACACACGTATAGCAAACATAGTGTCTTAATCTCCTATTTTTACACCGAAATACGCGAGATACACTTCGTCGTTGTATGTCTTTTTTGTCTTGACCACCACAAATGTAACAAAAGGCATCTGCTGACTTTTACAGCCTCTTGACGCCATTTCGAATAATGTATATTTGCTTATTAGCATATATTCGCCGGCACAAACATTTTTGATCGCGGAGGATACGCACCAACGGTTGCGTCAACATTGACAGCCAGCTGAGATGTACAACAGTTTAATGACGAAAGTGCTGCCATCTGCCGGTTTATTATGTCAGTTTTCATCATAAACCGACAGATGGTAGCATTTCGTATGTATTTAAATCTGTCTTATTTATATTTGTGATATTTTTTTTAAATTGCATTTTGCAAAAAATTCTGACGTGATGGAAAGAAACTAAGGTCATTTTTGGATTCAGCGCATGAATCCATCATTAATACTTGAAGTACATGGTACAACCGAAAAAATGTGGGCCTGTGTTATCATTAGTTAAATTGCATTACGTAAAAGACATTACTTACTGGACATAAGAAAATTGTAAGGCTTTCCTGATAAGTTTTATGTAACACATTCTTTATTAATTTTGACGTAGTTATATTTTCTAGAAGTATTACAATTTCAAACCATAAAATATTCTCTATATATAAATATTACAACATATATTTGTGCTAAGTATATAAAATGTGACTCGGCAATGTACTATCTAAGTAATAGAAAGTAATAACATCTGATAATGGAGCAGACACGCCTTCGATATTAAATACTTACACACCATATACTTCTTCTCTTGTTATATTGACAAAGTACATGGAATATTAGGTTAGCACGAAGTTTCCGTTTTTATTATACCTCTAACCATCGCGTAATAGAATAGTTAGATATGGTATATGAGTAGTTAGCTATAAGAATATGGGAAGCTCTTTTTAGTTTCAGACAAACAAACAAACGCAACTCCATATTTCCCGCTACGCCACTGAATTCAGGTTAAAAAAAGTGACGCGCTAGCTTGTTAGCATTCTATGTTTTTCCCTTTCTTTTCTTTCATCTCTCGCCTCTGTGACTCCACATCATTCTAGGAATCTGCGTTCCGTTGAATAATTTTGTCTAGATTTCTATGACTATCTATGTTTCCTACTACATTGTCCATTTTTATGCGCTGCATCGCACATGTCCGGAAGTAGATCAAAGAATCTCCTATAAATACTTTTGTTCCATACAACGGACCTGTGATAGAATCTGAGGAGAATGTTGATAAATAACACAATTTAGTGTTGAAACGGACCCGCCCGCTATTGGAACGGACCTGCTATTGTACGTTCTTCGAAGTTGTTCTTTAATCGTTTAGAAGTAATGTAATCAATATCGTGAAGAATGCTGCATGTAATCCAAATGGGTTTGTGATCATGGTCTGTGTGTGTGTTGTGTGTTGTGTGTGTGTGTATGTGTGTATGTGTGTGTGTGTGTGGGTGTGTGTGTGAGAGAGAGAGAGAGAGAGATGATTAGTTCTCTTTTATGGCGCTTTACTCTTCACGCGCAATTATTTCGTTATTATTGAATTTCGTTTCTGGTGATCTAGTATTTCAAGTAAACAACTTTAATTAGTTTATTGAACTTTGGGTGGCCTCGTCTGGTCGAGATTTTGATGCTAGCTTATTTTTAGCAAACGGCTTTTAATGAACTTTGAATGCGTTATCTTCGTCTAGCCAGAATTTTCTATTCTTAGAACACTTTCCACGTAAAAACTGCCGCCACCGTTCCCTTTATTGATGGTTGTTCGTTGTAGAAGAGGATTGCAGATCGTTGTTCGTTTGCACGTTAAATCCGATTGGAAAGCTCCCTATCATAGAAGCATAGAATCGTAGAATCTTGGCGGGGAAATTACGCGACATTGTTCTTTAAAATTCACAATGGTTGAAAGGACGCTTCCTATTCGAGGAAAATTCTCCCTTCTTAAAGGTTTTAGCAGAAATTTCGACTAAACCCTAAGTTATCGTCGTTGACGTCAAGAACTACTGCCGGCGAAGGCGAACACCAAAAATCTCCAATTTCATATAAAAAGCCATATTCAGGCTAGTTTCAACAAGACGCATTTTGGGCCCAACTTTCGCACAGTTCTATCAGTAATAATACTCTAAAAAGCAACTAACATATTCTCGTAGAGTGAGTTATATTTCGCACTCGTGAATTTGTTTGGCCGCTATATAAGCGGCACCAACACAATCATTTATTTGTTGTTTGAATTTAAAAATTAAATTAAATTCGCCCCGTCAACAATAAACTTCTTGCAACAATAAAAATCAGGTAAGCAAGACTTACACTCCTGAATCTTTCGACTATTTTAACATTCATTTTCTATGTCTTATCTTATACCTATATACATTCTAACTCTGCCCCACATACTTTAATCGTGTCTTCGAACATCTTGGAGAAGACCAACGTCAAGGGGAGAAGCCACGATCAGTGAGCCAACCGCCAGGGACCAAGTCAACCTCACCGATGAACCATCCTCAATTAACGAGCCGACAAATCCAACTCACCGTCGAATCTACCTCACCGATGAACTAACCACCAATGAATCAACCTCGCCAATGAGTTAATCTCGCCACGAGTCATCCTCATCGACACATTATTTTCACTAACGAATTGACGCCGCCAAGCATTCAATTCGCCTTCCGCAACCAGCACTCTTAGGCCGTCTCCAGTCGCTCGCTTCGCTTGTCAACGTCCTCACTTTCGCAGCATCACCAGCTTCAAATCCATGTCCAAACCGAGCAATTTGTCGTCAATCACTAAGGAGATCATATATCAAAATTTTTAATAGTTTTTAGTTCGCTACATTTATATTTTTAATTTTTTTTGACTGGAAGCCCAGTCGTCCTAAAAAAACTCTTGCCTTATAATTAAATTCACTATTATATAGAACATAACAGAAAAATAGCTCGCCAAAATATCACCATTAATTTATTATAAATCCTATTCCAATAATACATATTTTTGGCGCCCAACGTGAGAGCCAGAAGAACCCACAAATGGGCACTATCATATATTTTGGCGCCCAAACGCGGTAACCAGAAAAACCCGTCTGAGTCCTATTACAATCTTCCATATATCTATTTTCCACATACATGTATCTGATAGTTGAACATTTAAACATTTCATAATGATACGAGAAGTTTTTTAGTATTTAATATTCGAAGAAGACAATATTATTTGTATGACCTGATACATAGGTATTCATTCTATGTGAACAAGATTTGATATGAGAAAGAAAAGAACACCAGAGCTTGCAGTATCTCAGTAGCTGTTCAACTGCTAAATAATTGTGGGCGTATGTGTGTACAATATCTACGACTAAAATATATGCATGCATACCATTGAAGCATTATTGAGAGTATTCTCACAACTCTTTTGAAATAATTTAGAATATTCTACTATTTTGATTACATCTATTAAACTATCTAAAGTTAAATAAACTAAATTCTCTCATGAATATATACCTCATGTATATGGCAACTAAGTCGGATAAAAGGTTCCGTGCGTGATCAAAAGATTATATTATAATTTGATATTATTTGCAATCATTGTAGTTTAGAAAACTATTGGTCTCATTGGACAAATCTGTATGCAGAATTTACAAGAACTTACAAAATATTAATTTTACTTTTTTTTTGTAGTACCTCTCTTGGTTCTATCCCCATTATGGATCAATTCAAATACATTATGACAGAGTTTTGTAACATTTTTTGCGTCGAGCATCCCCAGGTTATAATTACATTTTTTCACGCCCCTTCCCCGTTGTGTTATGTTCTGAATAAGCTTCTATTTCAGTCCAGTCTTTGATTTTTAATTTCTTCGTGTGGTTGTGAAAATGATAATACATTTGAGAAAATGATAAGACACTATGTCAGTCCAAAGTCGAAACTTTGCTATGAAACTCTAACTATGAAAGTTGAAAAAATGAAGGTTGGGGAACATATGTAAGTCTGCCAGTGTGAGCAACTGAATATATTTGACTGATTGTGAGCAATAAAAAATTGTTTCAAAAACTTTTTAGTAACACCCTGTATATTTTTTACATTTTGGTAGCCGTTGTAATTCTATTTAAAATCATACCGCACATGATGGGTCTAACACTTATCATTTCAAAGATAGTAAAAAATCATAGCGCACATGCTGGATCTAAACTCTTATCATTTCAAAGATAGTAACCTTAATAACTTTCGTAACTTGTCGCCATGGCAACCGATATTCAACAATCATATTATATACAAAGTTACAGGAAAAATTATCTTAGGTTTTATGAGACATATAAACTGCTTTTGCAATTGAATAAATATTGTTATCAGTGGCGGTGCTTCGTATGCTAGACTGCTATTTTAGAAATTAGCCGAAAAGAGAGTCAAGAGGGGTCGTAGGCCATGCCAAACCACACAACGCAGAAAAACCATATTTGCCGTAGGCATATATGAGGACCGGGGGATTCATGGGTAGGCGATCTATAGGTTCGACTAATTTTGATTAGTTTACCCTAAAAAACTATTGTGCTAATTGAATTTAATAGACGACTTAAAAGCTGACAGTCAATAGTAAAAGGTTCAATTTTTTTTTAATGCAAAATGTAACCAAACTTAGGACTTCGAGTATATGAAAGATGAGGTGGGAGTCACGTCCAAGAATTTTTATCCTTAAACTTATAACGGCGTCCGAACTTATAAAGACATATTTCCCTTAGACAAGAAGAACTTTATGATCAGAATCGTGATCCGCGCAAAGTAAAGTAGTTCATGTTCGTGATGTAGTTCACAACCTTCGTCATGTTCGCGATATAGTTCACAACCTTCGTGAGTTACATTCGCACATAAGTTTTGTGGGAATGTTTTTGAAAGCCATAATTTGTTGATGAATAACAGAGTCGTGGGATTCTTTTCATTGAGTTTTTGAGTTAAGCCTGACCGTGCAGCTATCATTACAGGAGCGCCATCAGTATCCAGCATCAGTCCAGCATTATCCAATCAGCATCAGTATCCATCCAAATAATCTTTTTTGATAAAGTCGGAAATTGAATCAAATATATCTCAGCTTGCTGTCAATGTTGGGACTGCAAAATCTCTTCTTTAATTTGATCGTTGCTAACGTACCGAATGTCTGTGGATTCATCGCAACTTCATGACTTATCTAATCTAATGCGCTTAATTGTTTGTGATTTGAAAGATAAGAAAACTCTTTCGACTGCGTTATCAAAGTGGGATATTGCTGTCTCAAATGTCTTCCAAAGCGAGTGGGTTTCATAGCGTCATTACTCAAAACTTTCAAACATATAACACATTGAGGCAATTGTATCCCATCTTTTCCGCGAAGGTAAACAAAAAATCTGGCCACAAAAAAATAATAGAAACTTTATTTTTTAAGAGTATCTTTTCAGTCGATTGTCTAAATCAGGGGTTCCTAATCTTTATTTTGTCCATGACCTTCTTTGAAGATAAGCAAAATTATATGGACGACATAGTTTGGAATCCACCTACTACGATTGGAATGCTCCTTAGTTTATGACAATTTTATTGTGACTCCCCAAAATTACTTTGTGTTAGGTGACACATGGTTCAGCTTAGGAACCTCTAATCTAGTATAAAAATTTTGCAACTATGCAAAATTTTCTATGGCGTTATCGATATTTGGATACCAAAAGTAACCTATAATTTCTGATCGCCGTAAACATCGACATTTTTTTTAAAGTTCTATTCTCTAAGTTTACAAACGTGTAAAGCAATTTATAATAATAATCAATTAATGAATTCCAGAAAAGAATATCGGAATATCGGTACGGTACGGATTTCAATAAAAATTAACTAAATAAACAAGCTAATAATAAATACGATAATATAATTAAACGAATAAATTGATGCGGTGAATACCTAGAAGAACTTTCGTGCTTACTTGAAGGGAGTTCGAAATATATAAGCACCGGCATTTTGGCGAGATGAAATCGAAACAAAAAAAGGCATAAATGTCTTTTTTAATCAAAATAGTTTATGATTTTCGTTGCAATGAATGTTGTGAAAATTTTACACACATTGATGCTGGCCAAAACAAAATTGTATATAAATGTGTAATTTAGTCGCAAACTTTGGTAAGAGACTTCTTTCGTTTTGATATCTACATACAAAACGTTCTTTGTACAATAAAGCCATATCCTTTATAGAGCTTTTGCTATCAGATATTTTTATTCCGTACTCGAAGATAGTTTTTCTTTATATTATGTATTTTCGCATACATAGCAACTTCTAACGGATAACTTTAATGGCATAACTGACTTTTCTTATTTGGCCAGCGAGCGATTATCGCGGCCTTAAGTACGATTTGCTTTAAGTAAGCGCCATAGTTAATAAATCATTCAATCATTTTTCTTTTTCGAATCCATAGTCAAATAGAATTTCCGATAAAAAAGTTAAGTATCACATGCCAGATTTTTCCGCAGAATTTTCCAGTTTTCATATCATTCATTTTGTTTTCTACATTTTTTTCGTATTTATATATTTTCAAACTCTCCCCTTCCCCACAAACCTAGTTGATACGGGAAAGAGTCGTCCGAGGAAAAAGTTGGCCGAGCAGCGATTGTTCAAGGATGATAGCCAATCGACTTTTAAAGACCCCACACACTAACGCCGTCCATGGACTTATCTGTACCAGATCCATCGCCAAGCCAACCATAAGCTCGATCAACTCCATCCGGCTCGCCAATGCCACTAACAGCTTCAGGTGACGTCGCATTGTCGCCGACTCCGGGAAAAGAATGGTTGTAGCCCGCAACACCTGAAGATAATCGCCGCCACCTCTTCCAGTACATTTTCGGCGAGAGCAATTAAACACCTACACGCCGTTCATTTCACTCGGCGACGCAATTCGCAACTATGTTAAATTTTCTATGCCACTATCTACCTTTTGATACCAAAAATAACTCTATCTATATTTGGATACCGATTGCCTCAAATAAATAAATAAATTTTTTATGTTGATAAATAAATGCTTTTATTTCTTTTCTGTAAGTTCACAAACGAGTAGAGCAATTTATAATAGTAGTCACCTAATTAATTCCAAGAAAGAATATCGGAATATCGGTACGAGACATTTTTTCAATAAAAACTAATTAAATAAACAAGCCAATAATCAGTAATTAATAAGTACGGTAATATAATTGAACGAAGAAATTTATAGCGTGCGTACCTAGGAGATCTTTCGCGCTCATAAAGGGATTACGGAATATATAAGCACCTACATTTTGGCGAGATGAATTGGAAACAAAAAAAGACATTAATGTCATAAACTATGTTAGTTTATGGTTTCCGTAAGCCATATCTTTTATAGAGATTTTGATAGCCAGATGTTTTCATTCCGATCATTTTTTTATATTATGTATTTTTGCGTACATAGCAACGTCTAATGGATAACTTTAATGGTATAATCGACTTTTCTTATTTACTTCAAAGAAGTGTTGATGTTTTTGAGCTCTTGTTCACGTAAAGTCGCCACTACTCTTTCAATACATAGGGAGGTTATGTATGCCAAGGTTTCCTTATAAAAGTCGTGGGTAGCCTAATATGAGACACGCTATTTTGAATTGTGTCTTCAGACTTTTCTGCGAGCATTTTGCGTTTTGCGGAAACATAATTTAGATTCCCCCTTTTGGTCAGCGAGCGATTATCGCGGCCTTAAGTACGATTTGCTTTAAGTAAGCGCCATCATTAATAAATTGTTCAACCATTTGTGTCTCTTTCAAATCAGTAATCAAATATAATCTCCGATAAAAGGATTAAGTATCACACGCCACATTTTTCAGCAATCTTCCGGTTTCTATATCACTCATTTTTTTTTCGTGTTTACATATTTTGTAACCCATAAACCTTGTCGATGCGGAAAAGAGGAGGGAGCCGTCAGAAGAAGTGACAGAGCAGTGATCGTTCAAGGATGATAGCCAATCGACTCCTAAACGGCCCATCCAGCAACGCCGTTCACGGACACCGCGCTTTGGTAGGCGTATCTGTACGAGATCCATCGCCAAGTTGGTCTAACACCACCAATGTAAAAATGACAGATCTAATAGATTGAATCGTAAAGATATGCACTTTTATTCTTTAAGATTATTTTACGCAATGCCAACATGTTTATTGTTGAAATGCGCATACTTTATTTAATATAATTAGAACGTGTAATAAACATAAAATTATGTTTTAAATTTGGTAAATCACCTTGATTAACGTTTTTAATTATAAATATGTCTTAAACTATGTTTATTCAATTAAACGAACGCGTCTAGTTTTAAATAACACTTTTAATATACAGTTACTCCTCAAATACTACTACAATAGATCAGCTCGCTGTACCCCAATTCAAAATTACGTTTCCTCGATATTAGACTGGGTTGGGCTTTTATATGCGAATTTTGGCGGGGGGCTACATTTTTTGTGCACATGGTGAGGCTCTATGGTAGTAAAAACATCGAATCGAAACAGCCGTCTGTTAAAATTATTAGAAAACGTAGAACCAGAACCAGTAAGAGACCGTTAGGACCGTTGAAATCATGAAGACGAAAATTTTAACGCCCTGCTGGAAATTCTCCTAAAAGAAACCTAAAAATTGTGAAATCAAAACCAATAGAAGTTGACGGTTAAAACCATGGAAGTTATAAAAAATATCCGTTACAATTCTCGGTGGCCGTAAAAACCAAATAATAAAGCCTCTCTCAAAAAATTTTGGTAGAAAAGCACATATAACTAAACGAGAATGAAACTCATAAATCCTCTAGAAGAAAATGAACGATGCTTGACATTAATGGCTTTTTTTATTTCGTAAAGATTTACTGCATGCGACGTTTATTTCTTGCTTCATCCGTGCGTTTCGTTTTTATAAGTTTTGAAGGGAAAAATCTTGAAGGAACGAATCAAATTTATTTGGCGCTTTAGATTTATTATAGCGGTTGATTAACCGATAGTAAGACATTATGGAAACAGTTTATAACGTCAAGCCATAAAACACGTGTTTAGACATTGGACTCAATTCATTTAGTATGTTTTTCCAATGAATGTTTAATAAATATAAATGTCTTGTAGTATATAACTCATTAAAAGAATATGATTTCTTCAAAATGACTACTCTTAGAGAAATCTTGTAGAATCTTGTAGAAAAATCACTCAGTTAATTAAAATATGGAGAGTTTCAAAATTTATGCTTTTATTTGATTTATTTTATTTTTATAACTAATAGTATCCTTCTTCTTCTTCTTGTTTGTCAGCCATTTTGTATCCACTGCTGGATGTAGGCCTCCCCTAAATTTTTCCATTTTCCACGGTCCATTGCCACT
>WYDF02297184.1:0-15822 GCA_009867245.2 Adranes taylori | reverse complement strand
GACGCTGCAATTATTCTACGAGAAAACTATTTTTACAATACTATGCTAAAAGTCCAAAACGATAAAGCCATATCAAACATTTTTCTCGCTCCAAACTGGTATATAAGGTTAGTTTGAGTCTATGCAAAAAAAATTTTTTTACAAAACACGCAACTCTTTTTAAGACAGTCATAAATTATTTTAACATTACAAAATTTTCAATAAGAAATACTTTGAAATAAATATAGAGTACTTGTAAATATGGAGTTACTAATAATAAGAGTTACTTGAAATAAATAAAATCGATTAACTAGATAAATTTCGGATATCCTACACTGGAATGGCCAAATATTAAGTCTGAACGTAGACTTTCTTAGAAGGTACGAACGCGCCGCGTCATTAGGCATGAATACTAACCATATATTCAGCAGAGTGTGATTTTACGTTTGCTGTCTTGTACACGCGTTACCTATGTTTAACATGTTTGGACGCTCTTCGTGTATGATATGTACTGCTACGCTGTAACATATGAAAACCGCGTCGAGAAGTAAATGATGTGTTTGGTTGCTCGTCGCTGCTACTGCGTTAACTGACGCGGCAAAGAATTATGTGTTATGGCTACGCGTATGCGACCGCACAGAGTAGAAGTTTAAGCGATCGATACGGCTCATAACTTACTATGAAATTATTATAATTATTTACTTCCCGATTTTGAAAACTCGAAGAAAGTCATCCAGCAGCAGCAGCCAGCAGAGCGATCAGTCATGCTAAAGAACAAGCAGAACGACAGTCAGCGACTATCGCCGCGAAAATAACGCTTTTGCTAAGCGTTTTCATATATCGTACACTGTTCTGTTTATCGTATGCATTTTAAATAGCTTTGTTTTGAATACCACCTAACCATCTCATACGCTACTAGAGTGTATAAGATTAATTTACGCATAACCCCGATTGGTCTTTGACACTCAATAACCGTATCACCTCTCATAAGCGTGTTGGTACGCCAGCTTATAGTGGACTCTTATGATTCCTACCTTCTCCGTTATCATATCGTGTATTTAGATTTACGCCCGCCTCGTCACGCCTCGTTGTATTATTAGCTATTTTGTACATGCTGTACGTAAAATTTTGGATTTATAATTAATTTTAGCGTACATTTGTACTGCCTTACATGCAGTGTAAGGCAGTAAATAGTGTTCTGTAAATAGTGTTCGCTTAAATAGTGTTCTGTTTATAATAGAATCGCTATTGTTTATTTGCTGACTGCCATTTATGCGGAATTAATTTAATTTGACATTTATTCATTGACATTTAATTGTGGTTTCTCAAGTTCTTGATGAATCCATATTTTATATTTTTTTCTTTGTTATTCGGCAATTTTGTCAATAACCTATTCTTTCTTAAAATTTTTTGCTCCCTTTTTAGTATTGTCTTTAATTTTCACTGTAACACTATTTTATACTTTTATTTTGTACTGACAAACACCATAAATTTGTCTTTATTAATTAACACTTTGAATATTTATTCCCTATACTACGCGCTATTGTTATTTATGTTTTAATAACAACAAAACCACAAAGAAATTTGTGGAAATGGATGAAGCATGAAATATTAATAAGAGTAATTGCTCATGCATTCCAGAAATTTCCAAACCATCCTTGTAAATCTCAAGTAAATTCTCCACTGAATCATATGAACAAAGATAAATTAAAATCAGCATCTGTTTTAGTATTGGTTAGCGGGGTTGAGGAATGAAAACGTAGAATGTAATACAAAAGCAACCCCAGTTACTACAAACAAGAAAAGGATTGTTCCTAGAGCTTCACGTACACTTCAGAATTTAGTAAATAGTGCATGTCTTGTAAAGCTACTTTTACAGCGTGTAAGTCTTAACAACATACATCAAGACAACACTTCTGCTGAAACATCCAAAGGCAACGGAATGCATTTATTTGTAAACAGCAGTATTTATCAAAATTCGGAAAGTTTGTTTTCTCTTTAGTAAAATGTTTCACTTCCTGGAGTGAGAAATATCTGTGTAAATAATTTATTATGGTTCTGTTAGCAATAAAAATATTAAAATTTCGCGGCCCAAGTAAAAGTAAAATTGAATAAAAGGAAAACAAAAAAGAAATGAAACCAAGAAAAAATAAGGAATTATAATATAAAAATTACACAATAATAGAACGGTAAGAAAAACAAATATTTTGGCAAAATTGTTCTGAATATGCGGAAATAAATTATTTTTTCTTTTATACAAATGATCTATCAAAATGAATCAAATAAAAATTCCTGATCAAAATAAAAAAATTCCTTTATTTCGAAAATAAATTTATTCAAGTATTATAAGTAATATTCTGATCAATATTACGACTCAAATAAAATTTTATCATTTCCACTAGATCAGTTAAGCTGATCTGTCTGCATAAATTCACACGCAAAAACTAATTCAAAACAACGAACAAAAAATATTACAAAATTCGCTAAAAATCATAAAATTAGCGAGGAATTCTTACAAACAATTAGCCGGCCCCGCCACCATATATGTCACGTTTAAATCGGGGGAGGGCGGCGGGGCAGTGTTTTTACAAAAGAATCTTTGTAATGAAGTACGTAGTGATTCACTCCTACCTTACAGGATCTCTAGCTACAATATCTGCAAAATGCAATGGATTTTAATACCCACTTTAATTTACCTGATTCCTAAATAAAGTTTGAATGTTATCAAGTTATAATCCCCAGTTTTAGAACACTATTACGTTTTACGTGGTAAGCACCTCTAAGTAATGCACAACTCTTAACAATTACAAATTGTCTTTCGTAAGTCAAGGCTGATTAAATAAAAAATAGGCATAAATTTAACCAAAATAATAAAATAAAATAATAACTTTAGTCTTGCACATGGAGTAATTAAAATGGCGTTAAATTTTTGTGAGATGGATTCCCAAATTATTTATAAAATTATTCTACTTACAGTATCTGAAGTTCGCACCATAACAAACTTATTTTATAGAACTACACACAGTGACCTTATTCACTTTAATAAAGAAACTCGATGTCTAATAATTTAATTTATTCTATTTAAAAGACTTCAGTTTAAAAAATATTTAATTATTACCGAATACTGAACACTAATATATACCATATCCAACTTTTTAATTTGTTCGTGAATTAATTTGGAATAAATTACAATTTAATTTAATTTAATTCCTGGTTTTATTTTCAAACGTCTGATCGACAAGGGTCCAGTCTTTAACCACTATTATTCGGTCTTTGTGGACGCTGTGTAGCTTTTATTAATTTTTTTTTTGGCTGGATAATTTCCTACCACGATTATAACCAGAACTTTCTACTATTTTCTCTCTACCTTTAGTAAATTGCTATACCTTAATATATTCTCACTTAAAATTACCTATTAACCCTATTCTACTAATTACTGTCGCTCATAGTGGATTAATATCGAATTCGGTCTGCTTTCATTAGCAATCACGATACGCTTTCACTAATTATTGATTGATTTCCAATCAGATCTATTCTCACTCATAACGGCACGTTGTGCTATCTATTGGTTATCACCAAGTAGCAATGATCCCTCTGCTACACATAATTTCTATAATTGGCGTCATCAGTCCTGTTTTTACCCGACGGAAGAAATAATGCTGCTCTTCGATTTCCATGGAAATCTAAGTGGAAACTCTAACATTTACACTTCTTGCAACTAGTTTTTCTAGCAAACAACATGCTTAAACACTTTGAAAGTATAGCTATTTAAATAATTTATAAGTACCAAGCGCATAAAACTATATATCATAAAACTAAATCAGAACGAGGAAAAATTGCCTTGTTACAATATAAACATGTTTTTCCAAATATTAGACAGAAAGAAACACTGCACATAACGACCTCTCCAAACAGTATAAAATCAAATAAATTGAGGAGATTTTATTATTCATTTGTGCGGCATATTTCAATGCAATATTTTGGCTGTAGTATTTTTTACATCCAGAATGAATGAAGCAACATTGTAACGTGACAGATTTCCAGTCGCGACGCTGCTAATGGGATGTCCTAGCGACTTGTCACAGATGGCGCAAACAAATACAGAATAAAACGGTCCTCGGAAATATATACTCGGGCACCTGGACTGTTTAACGTGTGACCGCACGCTGGAATTGTTGTTTTTGTCCATTCGGTCCGCAGTGGCTTACTTAGGTCGTAGCTGCTAATCTGGTGAGTAAACCAGAAATACTTGTTCTTGCTGGGCAGCTGTAATAAACTTATCCAGTAATGAGTGAAACATCGTTATTGATTTAACAAAACAGTCTACTGTTCTTCATAGACAATACAAACAGAAAAAGAAATATTAATGCACAAATAAATGTCAGTGAAGAATATCAGACTAAATTAATATCGTGATAATGGCGGTTAACTTAATTAAAGCAAAACTATCTTAAACAAAACAATATAGCTAAGCGGTTTTATATCAAACAGTACAAAATATAATGAAAACTAATAGCGGTACATGTAAAAATAAATAACACCGGTGCATGTAAAGCGATTTGAAGAATGCGCTGATAAAATAACAAAACAATAGCAAGAAAGATATGAGAAGCGTTTACAGGCTATCAATAATACAGCGGGAGGGCGGGGGTTAATTTTCACACTACACAATATGAATCACGGAGAAGGTAGGGATCCCAGGAAAGTACCGTATACGTGTAATACCGTGAACCACAGATGTTACTCGACCTTACGTGACTATGACTGACTGAACAACAAGCCGAAAGTATACACTTTCGGTAGGGTATTGGTTAGAAAGGGAAAGTACCACTAAGTCGCGTAACATCGTTAATAACAGATGCCACGTTAGTTAAGTTAGCCACGTTAGCCATATTAGTTAAGTGATTACAACTGACTGTGAACCACATGCCAGAAGCATACACTCTCGGTAGGGTTCAGGAGTAGGTTAAAGAGTAGGTAGGAGGAAAGACAAAGCTATTGAAACATACATGCAATTCAATCAATGAATATATGGTATACAAAATCGCTCACAAAATATATTATTATCCCGGCGACTGCCGCTCTATGTAGTGCCTCGGTATGGCTGGCTCGACATGGCTTGGCTGGTCGCTCTGCTGGGCTGCCTTCGAATTCGCAGAAGAACTGATTTTATATGTTTAAAATCTCACTTTTATAGACGTGAGCGTCACTCTAGTGTTACTCTGCGGTACGGGTCGTGTGAAACCATCCACACGACATTTTATTACGTGCCACGTATTAGGTCTCACAATCTTATACAAATCTCGGTGTTATCACTAATATCTGTATTTACATAATACGCATCTCCATTTAAATATTCTTTAGGGCTTTCCCACGCTTACAACAGAACGCAGCGTCTATCCGGTAGCAGCAGGAGCGAGCAGCAGTAAAGCGCTTTATTACAGTGTACCAGAGAATGGTGGCAGCCAAGCATATTATCAAACAGCGAACATTAATATTAATTATAGGCAATGTGTGCTGTCATACAGCACATTCTAATCAATACCTATACACACAAACACACAGATATAACTTCGCGAGTGAGCGCGCATCATACTTCACAGATGTAGATTGTGACAAGCGAAACACTGCCGTATGATGAGAGTCGCAGCACAACTAGTCGTAGCACTATGTAACAAAACTAAATAATACGCCAATGCTAACAGATATTAAACAACGATGCATCTATTACCATTTCTAAATAAGCTATAGCACATGTATACCCCTCTCCAAGTAGTATCTTGTTCTGCAGTTGTTAATGGGCATATCACTCACTCAGCACACATGTCAGCAAATGAGCGGCAGCTATCTCTCTCCGATTCATGCAATTAGATAAGCGACTAACTTACCTAACTCTTATACGTGCTGAGCGCTGTGTTTATTCCAATAAGTTTTATCTAGCAGCGACAACAAAATAATATTTGTTTGTTTACATTTTTAATCGGAATGAATAATTCTTATTTACTATAAGTGCGTGTAAATTTAATAACTGGCTTTGTCCCAGTGCAATACTTTAACATAAGTTATTTATTTAATCTATTTAATTTATAGATCGTAACAGGGTTTGTTACAAGATTTTCGTATAAACTTTGTTTGTGGAGCCTCTTGCACCTTGAACCTTGCAAATAATAATAGATTCAGCCGATACACACTGGTGTGCTTTCAATATTTGGTAGGTTTTACTTATCGGTATTAAAAAATAGGCAAAGTTTTTGATTAGTGTGATTAATCAAAATATTCTCGAACTTTACATTAACTAAGCTATGAGAATTTACGCTAAGAGGGGTTATAGAACAGTATGGATTAAAAATAAATACTACAGCATTCAGCTTGTTTTAGATAATTCGATCAAAAACATCAAAGATGTGAACTATATTAATTCTATTCTTAATAAAATGTATGCAATTTTTAACCACTTAATTAAAAATCCAAGTGAAACTCAGAGCAGCTTAGAAATGATCTCATTAATGTCAACTGTTGCGATTTGGCGAGCGTGACTGGAACAGTATTTGGTCTTCTAATCGAATGAACAATTTTCTAACATAAACGACTAGACAACTTCTTTATTAAATTTCTTTATTTATAACACATTACAAAAGAGAAATTTGGATCTGCTCAAGATTGTTCATTCAATTCGGCAAACAATAAAACATTTGAAATTATGCTTAAACATATTAATGGAATTTATGGTCACCATTCAGTTTCGTGAAAGATTTGGTAATCATTATCAAAAATTTTAAAAAGGTGAATTTTAACATTTCATTATCATGTACATGTGATGGAAATTCTGATCAAAGTGCCTAGATTCTTATAATACTTGGAACCTAAATACAGGAAAATCGAGGAGAATGTATAGAACAATTGTTTTCTGATTTGAGTGCCAGTTTATTATTAATGAGTACATTGTTTTTATGAAGCATGTTTTGGTAAACTTTCTAAGTAACATAACCTTAAAGTAATTCAAAATGCTAAAAGCATTTTGAAAACCGTTACTGTAAATTCTATTGAAGCTGAAAAAGACTTTCGCCTTCTCAATATCAATTAGTGATTAATTTCGTTAGATAACTGTAACATACTTTCACTCGCGACGCTGCTAACTGAGAGCCCTAGAGATGTCACAAATGACACAAACAAATATCTTATTAAGAATCTAATATCCTCCGGAAATATGAATCTCAGGCGCCAGGTCAGATTAACGTGGAACCGCACATTGGAACTGTTTTCTTTGTTCCACCGATCCTCAGTGGATTCGCAGAGGGCACGGGCAGCTAAGCACGTAAGTAATTCAGGAGATCGTGTTCTTGTGAGGAGGTGAAAAATCTGCAACTGCTAATTAATGAAACAGCATTAACAATTTTACAAAACAAGTCTATTGGTCTTCATAAACAATAGAAAGAAAGAAATATAACTAATAATATCAAAACAAGAATATGTTAAATTAAATCAATGCCGCATTAATGGCGGTTAGCAAATAAACAATATCAATTTTATTACAAACCAAATAAAAGCGGTGCATGTAAAGCAATAGAAATGTGCGGTGACAATAACAAAACTGTAAAAATGCATATACAATTGAGAGACGGGGAGTAAATCTTACTACACGATATAAGTAACGGAAAAGTTAACAATCCTAGGAATCCAGTATCGGTCACCAACACTCTAACGTAGGTGCTATGACCGCTGAGTAACTAAAACTAAAACTAACCCCAAATAACGTAGCCTAGAGTTATACACTCTAGTGTGTAATATGGAAAAGAGTCCACAATAACACCCCAGTCAACTTAGGTGATATCACTATGGGGCGCCTAAAATGTATATTAAGAAAGGAAACCCTGTAAACTACAATACCACTTCGGCTAACATGTATACTGAATTCCATTCAATATACATGGAATTCAGTAAAACAGTATACGCATATACTATCGCTTACCAAACGCGTTATTTTCTTAGTAACTAGTTGGCTATCGCAGTGCTTCCTGCTTCAGTGGTCGCTGGCTGCTAGCTTCTGCTGCCGGACATCTAGTTTTCGAGTTCGCAACATTGGAACTAAACAATTATAATTATTTCACGGCTTGTTATAAGCCCCAAAACTTCGATCAAATTCTTCTCCGTGTTAACATACGCTTAGCCATAACACATAATTCTATTCACGTGTGTAGTATTCACACGTTATTGCATAAGCAGTCAGCCTCATAGCAATGAGCCAACGCACGTTATTTTCATCCCGCACGGTACTCACACAGGCAGCAGCGGAGGGAATGTGTAGCATATCATACACTACATCGGACACCGCTACCATATTTCCATATTAACAGCACAGTCAAAATTTCCCACTCGGATATACGTACATTTTATACACATCCAGCGTGCATACACATTAAACAACAGCGGGTAGCCACGAAAAATCTGGCTGCACACAACATAACGTTAGCAAACGGTGAGCGGAACGAAAACGTTCATATAACTTAGTAGAGTTCATATATCTACGTTTTATTTTTGTAACCGGTAATTCCAGCACCGGTTTCGCGTAATTTATTTATTTAAACTATTTTAATTGAAACGCAAATCCAATCGTTAAATTGTTAAAAATAAGGATCACATTGCATATAATCCTCGAAAATTAAAAGCAAAAAAAAAGTAGAAAAAATATTGAAAACCAAAAAGCTTTGTTTTTCGTACTTTGTTTTTCTAAACACATCCGAAAGACATATGAGTGTACCGGTTTCTGAATAAATTGAGTCCCATCACTGCTTGCGAACCTTGTCTCTATATATTCAATTGAATGCCCTAGTTTATCAAAATATCTATTACTTACTAGGTAAAGGGTAGGACTAGGTTAAGTTATATTGTTACCATTCTAGATTTAGTATCATGAATTTTCATACGAATAAAACAGATATACCTTTATTCCAATCCCGTTTTACATCATCGATTCTTTCCAATTCGGTTCTATAAGTTTTACTGGTAGTTTCTAAAATACAGTAATTAATCCATTATTAAATTTTTGTTCTGTTTAAACCCATTCTGTAAGGTCCTCCTGATGCATTTTAGATTTTGTCAAATGTTTTACAAAGAGAAAATAGTATTTCACTAAAACGTTTCATTATGTTAGTATGAAAATGCGAAATAATTGAAGAGAGAACGGCAAAGACTAAAGAGTGATGGATGAGGGGAAAATAGGCGGACAAACAAAGATAAATGAAACAGCGAATGAGGAAGGTAAATTACATCGCCCGGCCGGTCGGTTGCTATTCCGTAACAGGAAATTAGTTCGGATGACAAAAGTCAAACTGTCAGATCGATGCACGCACTGCGCGTCCTTTGTTATTATTGTTTGCTACTGGATCTTTCCTAGTTTATGCGAAGGAAAGAAGGTGCAATGGAAAATTTTATTCAATTTAAAGTATTTGGTCTAACTGAAGTTATTTGAACTGATGTCGCCTTTTAATCTTGTAACGGTTAAATGGATAATTACGTCAAATTAAAGAAAACTTAAACTCGTTTATTTTGTCATAATAACATTTAGTAGAAAATGAAAGAGCATTTTAACGGAATTAACACCCATAAAATTGTGCCCTATCACATCGATCTTGTGATCATAATATGATAAACGAAAATTTGAGAGGAAAAAATATCCTACGTTAAAGCTATGCCATAATCAAAATTAAAAAAAAAACAATAACTAAATTTACCTTTCAATAACATACTATTAGAAATTAAACATGCTCAAAGGTCCATGTTAAAAATATTAAACAAAATACTTTATGCTGTTGTCTATTTTCTAATAGAACCACTTTCAAATTTTAATCACATAAAATCTTTAGAATCTCCAGATTTAAATTTTAATTTTTGTGAAAACAAAATAAGCGATACATTATTGTCATGACAAAAATTGACAATTATGATCTAAATGTTACTATTATCGCTCACTCACTCTCCTGGCGCTACAGTCCATGTAGGGCTTCGGCCTCTCTACAGCAGCCGTCCATTCTTCCTTGCTTGCAGTGCTCTCCTCCAGGTCCGAATCCCCAGCGCTTGCAAATCCTCTCTGACGTCATCAACCAACCTCTCCCTTGGCCCACCTGGCTTCCTTCTACCCTCTGGTTCTTGGTCCAGACTCCTCCATGTACCGCAGCCACCTCAGCAACTAGGTCAATATCGAATGCGCCACTCGCCATCTTCACAAATCGCGGAGGATCTATTGCAGCACCTTTCTTTTCCACACTCGGAGCAAAGTCTTGTCACTTTCAGTAAGCATCCAAGTTTCACATCCATACTGTTCGACTTATGATGCGGTACGGATGTGCTTGAGCTTTCTAGAGAAGGTTGAGGATTTAAGTAGCTTATTGAAAGCATAGAAGCATCTGTTGCCCTACAGCAATTTGCACTTTTATCTCTGTACTGTTCTCATTGTTCTCAGTCACTAGGCCCATAGGTACTTGAACTCTCCGACTCACTCGTACCTTCCTTCTTTCCATTCCAAGTGACTACCGCGCAGAACTTTCCTTTCCTTTCGTCCGACCATGTATTTTGTCTTTTCATTCTTAATTCTTAGCCCGAAGCACCTCCTGCCTTCACGCATATGTTGCAGGGCCTCTGCCAATGCTCTCAAGTTTCCAGCAAGAAGGACAACATCATCTGCGAAGGCCATATACTGAAGGGATCTGGTGTAGATAGTCCCTCGTGGGTTGAGCGGGATTATCCGCATGACATGCTCCACGCAGAGATTGAGAGAGTCGTCGAAATCGTCACGTCAAATTTCCTTGTTAACTGCCCCTGGATCTTGACTCTGGCGCTAGTGCACAGTAATCTTATACACCCGAAACTAATAAGCTTCTTTGGCACTCTCATGTCTTCCAATATCACTTGTAGCTTGGACCTTCTGACACTATCATATGTATGTTAGACTCGTAGCACTTCTCCAGAATCAGCCGTAATGACAGGATGTGGTCCAAGCTTGATTTGTTGTACCTAATCCCACACTGGTATTCGTCTAATTCTATGTCCGCATATGTCCTAAGTCTCCTTGCCAGTACCTTCGAAAAGATCCTGTACGCGGCGTTCAAAAGAGGAATCTTATTATAGTGCAAATCATCGTGTCATTCTTTTTGTGGATGGGACAGATCACCGCTGGGTTCCAAGCTTCTGAAATGTCTTCGTTCTTCCATACTGAACAATTGAGAGTGTATACAACTTTGGTCACCTTCTCCCTACCATACTTGAAGATCTCAGCTGGGATGCCATCCTCTCCTGGCGCGCGGCTGTTGTGCATAAAGCAGATCGCCTCTTCCAATTCTTTCTTGGAGAACTCCCTCTTCACCAGTGTTGTCCATCTGGCCATCCTTCACCTAGTCTGGTGGTTCCGGGCTTCTCTTTTCCACAGCATTCAGAAGATTTTTAAAATATTCTACCCATCTCTCCATTATCCAGCTTTCATCTCCCATCAAGTTACCAGCTTCGTCCTTAAAAAATGTTGTTCTTGGCTGGAAACCTGTCTGAAATTCCTCGGTTTCTTGGAGCATTGCCCTCACTTCCTTTTTGGTCCGCATCTTCTCTATCTGCTCTAGCTTCTCTTTTTGCCACTGTTTCTTCTTCCATCTCAACGTCTTCTTCACCTCCCGCCAAACTTGTTGGAAATGCTTGATGCTTGCTCTTGTTACCTTTTCTGGAGCATTTTCTCCTTAGCTACATTGCTTTTGAGGGCAGCTACATGACACTAATCGTCGTACCACACTATTCTCCTATCAGGTTGCTTGAAGCCAACTGTTTCCTCTGCGGAGCTGTGCAGTGCGTGTTGCAATACATTCCACTGTTGAGTCACCATAACACCTTGTAGTTCCTGCTTCCTGCTCCTTGAGTGTCGCACTAAGTGTACTCCAATATCTTTCTTGATCCTGCTCAGCACTTGTTACAATTGTCGGGGGTAATAAACAAAATAAGAAAATCACCTTTTCGCGTCCTCCTTTCTCGGACGCTTATTATTAGACGTTAATGATTGTTTTTTTTTCACGTTTGTACTGAAAGGTTGACCTGACATTATAACGTTACCAAAACATTCACCAAATATAATTTTTTGTAAAGAAGAAAAATGAATGAGTGTACTAAAATTGCTAATTTTTGGTAAGGATTTAATAAGGTTTTCCGGTTTGTAAAAAATAATATTTTGTTAAACCCTTTTTTTTTGTTTATAGTTACATTTTATGTGCTTTTATGTAAATGTAGATATTTGAATAGGCATTCGAATTAATGACAAATCATATTAACAAATATTTTCGACCTTCAGATCGTATACCTTCCCTAACAGTTCGAAAATAGCTCACTAGTCATTTTTTTCATGAAAATTCCCTCCAGAAATCTTTTAGAAATGACACGCTTTTTAATTACAGGGTTTATTGATTGATTATATACTATTTTATTGGAATAAAACTATTGGAATAAAACTATTAGAATAAAACAAGGCTTAGTAATTTATGTTAATCCTTCACTCCACCAAATTGAAAACATTTAACAAAAACTTGGCAAAAGATCACGCCAGGAGGCCGATACCTCCCTGTCGCCTCCTTTTACTTCATATTTGCATTTTTTAGAACAAGAAGAAGGTAAGCACATATTCGCTTTCTGGGAATACCCAAAATTTATCTAATACAAAAAGTGGCAGGTAATTTAATTTTGTGAAGAAATTCTGCTAGAACTTTGATATCTACTGTGAAGAACAGACACTCAAAGAATATAAGAATATATGGTTCAGGATTCCTCTCAACCCACATACACAATTGAGAGTGTCTACTAGTTTTATACGAAATATATGTTCTTGGTACAACACATGCCCCACTTGAAGTCTACAAATAGTCGATACTAATTCCTTCCTACTTATATCTGATTTGACAAACCAGGGAATTCCCTTTACCACAGATCAAATGCCGTGGATACCCCTTCCCGGTTGATCCACCCTGTTCCACTCTGCCTGCCATTTTTTAAATAAAACTTCCCTAAATGTAACTCAAAGAATAGATTATTGCATGGTAATATTCAGCATACCATCCTCATCACCAAATCTTTCAAATGAACAGGCCTTCTCAACACCCAGAATTCCAGCGTGACTGACTCGGAATTCAGCAGAGGTTGATATGGCACTTTCTTACTCGAGCTCCAAATAAAAGGTCTCTAATTTCCAGAATGATTTTGCGAGATTTGGAATTAAAATAGCTTTTTCCGATACTCTCCAATACACCTATTAAATCCGAAAATATCACCGCAAATTCCGTATATCACCGTAAGATAAGGTTTTTGATGAATCGAAAGTTGTATGTATTTACTGTTAAAGCAATCATGCATCTTGAGCCACACACCTGAAGAAAGAGAGAGTTAGGTCAGATAGAGAAGCTTGGGTCAGCTACAGGGACCATATGACTTGAGCCAGACAAAGGAAAATGGTTTGACTAGTGAAAGAAAGAGGGAGAGGACCAGACAGAGAGAGAGAGGGACACTGGAAGTACAGCGCAGAGCCAGGCCATCTGGGGTTGAATACTTGGAGCGAATCGATAAACAGCAGACAAGGATCTACTGTTCAGTGTTCAATGTGTTCAAGTATGTCCCAGAAGTGTCCAGATGTGTCCCAGATCCAGATGTGCCCTAGAAGTCTCCAAGTGTGTCCCAGAAGTGTCCTGTTAGCCATATTGGTTTTGGTGCTAATATTTCAGTATTTTTAATAGAATTTTTCAAAAATTTTTAGATCCCTGTACATTTTTAAACAACCCTATACATTATTTTCCTATAGCAACCCTGCATCATCTAGCACTCTTACCAAAATTCAAAATCTGGGCCAAATAAAGACCCTGTCGCACAACCCTGATGCGTATCAAACGCAAATACGTACGACTATTTATGATCACCCCACATATGACGCGAAGATCCACACAGATCCACAGTCAGGCTCTGGGCAGAGCAGAGCCAGATCTTCGAAAGAGCCCCTCAGCACCACCATATATACGCCTTCAGTCCAAAAATCAAATCGGGACTTGCCCAAATATGCCATATTTGTTTTGCTGCTATCTTGGTTTCAATATTTTCGATATATTAAAAAAAAATGTTGGACATCGCTGTACATTATTCAAACATTTTGGCCATCCCTGTACATTATTGAAAAATTTTGGTCCGCCCCTATACATCGGTTTGCGTACGCCCCTGGTAGAATCGAGTTATATAACCTCGAATACAAGAAGTCCCCGGTAAAGTACTCAAACACACAGGACTCTACTCAAATCCCTGTAAAGAAACTCCGAGAGATGCCCTCAAAGAGCCCCCAAATGAGCCCCTCAAAGAGTTCCCCAAAACCAGAAGAGCTAGGCCCCAGCGTCTAGGCCCCGAAGCAGATCTCGAAGCATCGCAGATCCCCATTGCAGAGCCCTACTAAGGCCCCCACAACAGAGACCCACTTAGTTCCCAAACACAGGTCCCCGACCCACTTCTGAGCAGTATAGCGTTTAGAGCAGCTCCAAGCCCCCGAAAGAGTCTCCCAGCTGCAGTGAACAGAGCACTTTTCCAGCTCGTCTCTACCAGCCTAAAATTCAAAGTTCCCGCCACAATCGAAAAAAAATCTAATCGGGGAACCCTAGAAATATACACCGGAAGTTAGCTGACATCCGCCATCTTGGATTTTCAAATGATAGATGTCAAAGCACCAAATTATTTATGCTAGACCCCGCAGAACGGGTACCATTTTAGAGCGACTTGGAAACAACATTGACGGGTTGGCGGGTGGGTAGAAAGAACAGTCTTCAACTACTATAACAATAACAACTTTAAAACGTCGGCGTCAAAATATTTGTTTACATTCTCATCAGCACGGTGATATACGAAAATCTACCAAGATATGTGAGCAATGAGCTAAAATTAGTCCAGAATCGACAACCGAAGCATTCACCAATATTCTAAAAGAATCTATCAATTACATGATCAGAATGGTGAATGCTCTGGACAGTACTGAGCAAAACTACCCGAGAATCGACACCTGATCCTTCGCCAATATTTTAATACATTTTATGAAATAAGTAATTGAACTGGTGAATGGGTCGGGCCTTAATGAGCAAAAAAACGGACAAACCCCTGTTTTCCGCTACTGACTTGTATTGTTGGTTACATATAAAGTCTCAAAGAAAATATAAAAAACTTTATATTGTTGTATGTTATTTATATTTGACCTGAAAAGAACGCTCTATATAAAACACGGCCCGTAAAGCACGAAATGGCTCTACACAATATTAACGTTGCTGCATCATAAACTGGAGACACATTTTAACTTTATTACATAAAATGTTTACAATTATACTCTTGTTTTCTTTTGTATTTAATAGAAACCAATAATAAAACGGATTTGAAAAAAAAATGTTTTCTATTAGAAGGCTCTTTTACAATAAAGTTTCCACTTCGTCTGCGGAAGATAAATTGAATCTTAAAGCATAGAGAGCAGTCAGTGGCTTCTAGTTAGGTTTAATACATTCTCAAATAAATTCTAGCAGAATGAATTTATAGCTATCGATAAGGGAGTTTATTTCATAGGTTTCAAGCTCCGCTGGTTCAAATAATTAAATATTGCTTTATAAGATTGAGTTATTGAATATTTTCTGCTTGTCTCGCTGGTATCAAATTATTATTATTTAACTATTATAAAAGAGAATCAAACCTAAAATAGTGCACCCTAATTTTATATTTTAGTTCTATTTAAACTATTATTGATTGTACCAATTTTCACAGATTTTGAAAATTGGGTATATTAGTTTTCCTTTAAATCCTCAAAGAATTCTT
>WYDF02297173.1:0-15825 GCA_009867245.2 Adranes taylori | reverse complement strand
TCTTCATTCGCGAGCAGAGGGCCTCGCAAAATGAATCTTGCCCACATAAATTTATGATCTTGCGCCGCCACTGATTTCAAGTATATTTTATAAGAGTTTTGTAGATGACTGGCGTGTAATATCTACCCCATTTTATTTTCTCCTGTATATAATATATGTGAAATTAATCTTTCAACATTTTGGTTTAGCATCAGCTAGATATTTTTTATTGTGCACTTTTAACTTGGAATTAATTGAAGACTGGAATTAAAAAAGGCTGTAAGTGCAATTTTTTGTTATTTTTCATAAATAATTTTTACTCAAAAAAGAATGTAAGTTCCAGTGCCAATAGGTTCAATAAAACAAAGATTCAACTTTTGTCTTATGCAAGATATATCAAGACGTAGGACTTCCAGAATATGAAAGATGGGGTGGCGATCACGTCCACAATTTTTTTTTGTGTAATATGTAAAATAAAAGTGTGAAATTACATTGTTGTTTTTGATTTATATATTTTTTGTATTTACAGGTAATTAATATTTAAAATTATTAAAATATATACGCATAATGTTTATTCAGCTAATTTTTTAACATTTTATTCATGTATAAAAACAGTACATGACTACAACTACATTGGAAATCCAAATCAGTTAGGGATACCTTTTAAGTACATTTTTGTTTTCCGTACATGCACCGGAACCATTGCGTACGTATGGCCGGGCTTTTTCTGTACTATTGACTATTAATCAGCAAATTTCAGTGGTTTTTTTTAGTGTCGCTCATTTTAATTCTCCGATTTTTATTAAAAGATACACTATCCATTCATAAACATAGTTTAAACGATCCTGTACTAAATTAATACTAATGCAAATTCTATACTAATGCTAATGAAATTCTATACTAATCCTAAATAAATACTAATGATTTCCACTTCATAAATGTTTCGACGAATAAAAATAAGCATGCAATCTTTCTACGATTTTCTTGTTACATTTTCTTTAAATTAAGACAAAACCTAATATAAAACAGGAACTTTGAAAAAATATGAATAATTAAATTGTAATAAATACTTATCTTCAGTTCACATACAGTTTTGCATTAATGCATTAATCATTGTTACCAACTGTACAATGCAATGTAATAGAATCTAAGAAAATAAATTAAATTCTGGGAAAGGCAACTGACTAGATCCGGTGTACATATATTAATAAATGAAAATAAAATACTTAGGTAATTACAAGGACAATTGTGAAATAGAAGTGTTAAGTCGTTATATGATTTTGATACGCAATATAATTCTAATAAAAATTGTAATTAGTAGTAACTAATTTGGTCAATAATATTTTGCAATTTTTCTAACATGTACAAATATATTTAATAACTATAGTAGTGAAATAATTAGTTTTCTATACTAGAATGTTCACCTGTTTTGCTTTTTTCCTCAATTTTGTATTATATATCACAGAGTTTCCCTACCTTTTTTTATGTCGAGCCTCCCTGGGTTATAATTATATATTTTCATGCCCGCCCCACACTAACCTAACATAATCTATTAATTGAATGGGTTAATTAGTGACTGAATGAATGATTGAAGTAATGAAAGGAATTAGTAAGTGGGATTTACGTCTTGTTAGAGGAAGTTTTCTTTCTAACATGCAAACTCATTGCACCCTCCCCTGAAATAAAAAAAATGATTATCCCCCAAAAATACGATCAAATCATCGACAATTATAGAATATAGTGGAGCAAAAGAATGGATTAATTTTTCAGATCAAACGAAGTCTTGCAGCAATACGTCTTATAGCTAATTGTTACCAAAGATCTGAAGAAAGATATTCGACGAAGATGCATGCAAACGAAGGAACGGTGGATAGCGGCCCAACGCAAATAAATCGAAATTCGCCAAAAGACGTACGACTTATTAAATGTGCATGAAAAGATACGAGAAATGAGAGGATACCAGCCTAGAACTAAAGCGGGATATTGAGAGGACCCATCCATGAGATATTTGTCGGCGTCAAGGATAAGTTGGAAAGATGGGCAGAATATGTTCCAGATCAGAGCCCACAAGGTCATAGATCTCAATCTCACATCCCACAGATCTCAATGAAACATATCCCTACATCTCAACGGAGGAAGTTGTACGAGCCATCAAAGTAGAAAAGAAATGCAAAGCTGTTGGTCCAGACATAATCCATGCGGAGACCCTTAAATTTGTAGCAGAAAGGAAGCGCACGGGGCTTAAGCTCCTAAGAGCTTATAGAGTCAGCAAATACCTTCAAACTGGCTCACCTCCGTCTTTGTTACTCTGCGAATTAAAATCATAAGTTGTGACGACTATAGGATGATAATCCTAATGTTTCACGTTCTGAAAACCTTCCAACACACTTAAATATATAAGAAGTGCGAGCAACAAGTCGATCCAACTTAGTTTGGCTTTAGAAAAGTCTTGGAAACTCGCAAGGCACATATTCACATAATGTACTCACACACAGATGTGGAGATATGAATGTTGATGTATACGCCTGCTTCTTTCACTATCGAAAAGTGTTTGAACGCGTGTCGCATCAGAAGATGCCAGAAATTCTAAGAACCTCTGTTATAGATACTGGCAACCTGCGCATTATTACTGACCTCTACTGGTACCCAGCTGCACAAAGAAGAGTAGAGGACGCAACGCTTGAAAAAATGGAAAGGTTGCGTTCTATTTCTCCTTCTGTTCAATCTTTAGTCTTAAACTATATTCAGAGAAGCACTTTAGGGCACCAATATAGACATCAAGATGAATGGTAGAAGAATCAGCGACGACGCCGGTACGCAGACGACGCCGAGGCTATAGACCATAACAACACAAATATACAGAGAGCTATGAATCTTATCGTGGCATGCAGCCATCGTATATAAATGATTAACCCGTCAAACAAGTACATAAATTTCGATACCTGGGAGCTGCCGTGAAGGAACAAATCTACAATCCTACAATCTATGTGGGACGTGAAAAAAAAACATTGAGATGGAAGAAGAGACAGTGGGAAAAAGAAAAGCTAGAGCAAATAGAGGAGATACGAACCTAAAAGGAAGTGAGGACAATGTTCCAAGGAACCAGGGAAATACAGAAAGGTTTCCAGCCAAGCCAACAACATTTTGTAAGGACAAAGGTGGTAACTTGATCGGATATGAGAGCGGGATAATGGAGAGATGGGTAGAATATTTTAAAATCTTCAGAATGCTGTGGAGGAGGGAACCACGTGAGGAATGGCCAAATGGACAACGCTGGCGAAGAGGGGGTTGTCTCAGATGTAACTCGAAAAGAGGTGGAAGAGGAAATCTTCTTTATGCGCAACAGCCGCACGTCAAGAAAGCGACAGTCAGCGACACTCTTATTCGTTCACTATGGGAAAACGAACCAGAAGTTTGGAATACTGCGGTGATCTGTCTCATCCACAAAAAGAATGACAAAATGATTTGCAGTAATTATCGTGGGATTTCTCTTTTGAACGTTGCATACAGGATCTTTTCAGAGGTACTGGCAAGGAGGCTTGAGACATATGCCCAGAAGGAATTAGGCGAATACCAGTGTGAGTTTCACAACAGGTCAACCTTCAACCTTGCAACAGGTCAATCTTGTCACACCCAGCCGTAATGACAGGACCACATCCTGTCATTACGGCTGATTCTGGAGAAGTGCTACGAGCATAATGTCAGTGTACACCAACTCTACATTGACTACAAAGAGGTATATGATTAGTAGGTCCAAGCTGCAAGTGACATTGGAAGAGATGACAGTGCCAAAGAAGTTCATTAGTTTGGTGTGTATAACATTGCACTAGGGCCAGAGTCAAGATCCAGGGCAGTTAACAAGGGAATTTGAGGTGCGAAGAGGGCTGCGACAAAGAGATGCACTTTCGACGACCCTCTTCAATTTCTGCCTGGAGCATGTCATGCCCCACGAGGAACTATCTACACCAGATCCCTTCAGGACATGGCCTACGTAGATGATGTTGTCCTTCTTGGAAGTACCTCAAGAGCATTGACAGAGGCGCTGCTATATGTAAATGAAGGCGGGAAGCGCTTAAGGTTAAGAATTAATACGGAAAAGACAAAATATATGCTCGGCACAAGAGAAAAAGAAAGGTTCTGCATGGTGTGTCACTTGGAATATGAAGAAAGAAGGTATGAAAGAGTCGGAGAGTTTAAGTACCTAGAGACCCTGCTGACTGAGAACAACGAGGACAGTACAGAGATAAAAGCACGAATTTCCGCAGGGAAAATATGCATCAATGCTTTTATTAAGCTACTGAAATCCTCAACCCTTTCTAGAAAGCCGCATCGTGTAGCACATCATACTTCAACCAGTAGTGCTATATGGATATGAAACTTAGACGCTCACTTAACGCGACAAGAATCTTTTCCGGGTGTGGGAAAGAAAAGTGCTGCGAAAGATCCTCAAAACGATTTGTGAATATGGCGAGTGGCGCTTCGAACCAACTAAGAAGTATATCAGTTTTACGGTGATATTGACCTGGTTGCTGGGGTGAAGAAGACACGGCTACGGTATGTTACCTGCAGCATGTAATAAGAATAGAGGGAGATCCTTAAGAAGACTCTCTACCAACAACCGGATAGCAGAAGCAAGCCAGACAGGCCAAGGAAGAGGTGGATTGATGACGTCAACGAGGATGTGCAGGCGGTGGGAATCCGAAGCTGGAGAAGATGCGCTGCAAGTAAGGAAGAATGGACGGCTGCTGTAGGAGAGGCGAGAGTCCTACACGGACTGTAGCGCCAGGAGAGTGAATGAGTAAACCTCCAACATATTCTACGTCTTTATTTTTCAAATAATTACTTTATGAACTATGGCCTATTCAAAAGTTTTAACCTGCTTGGTATATTTAATTACATAATGGATAATTTAATTACATAATGGATAATTTAATTACATAATGGATAATTTAATTACATAATTAAATTATCCCAAAAAATTATAGTTGTGGTATTTCATTTTAAGATTTTTATGGTTATGAATTCATCAATCTGTTTTTCTAGATTTGTGCTTGATTTGTTTTCTTTTGTGAATTTATCGGGACTGATTGAGCAAAATCGGGAAAAAGGTATGGGTTGGTCCGATCATAAAATAGATCTCAATATCGTTTATAATCACCTCAAATTTACATATGCTCGAAATTTGGAGGCAATTGAGCAATACTAAAATGGTTAAATATCTAGGTACCAGAATTGAATCATAGGTAGATATACAAGGTGCGAGGTGTGAAGTGTGTCTCATTCAAAATGTTATAGAAAGTTTATTTCTCACAATTTTTGTTTTTTATAAAAGCAACAAAATTCTAAGCATATTATATTTTTGAAAAATATCGTATTGCTTGGTGTATCCACCTCTTATGTCGATAATTCGATCAAGCCTGTGAAGAAACGACTCGCACGCTACATGAACCTGATCTGACGGAATTCGTTTCCATTCATAACTTGCATATGTTTTAGTGCAGACCCTGACTTTTGAAATAGCTCAAATCGAAACGTCCATTGGATTGGACGTTTCGTATGTGGTGAATTGGAAAGCCGAAATGAAGTGCGGAATATTTATTCTTAACCAATCTTGATTCACACGAGCTGCAAGCTTTAGTGCCGAATCTTTCTAAAAAGCCTATGACCTGTAAAGCAAAATGTTTATCAACCCGAGGCTTCAAATCATTTCCAAAACCATTTAACATAAGCGAAAAGCGCATTTAAGGTTCCAAAAACATAAGCGAAAAGCGCGCAGCTACTGCGACCCATATCATCACCTGAGCAGGCGAACGACGTCTGGTGGCCGTGTTCAAATTCTTGTTTGATTTCTTACTTAACCAATCGTTTTTTTGTTTATAGACTGTTCAATTGGTGAATATTTTTTCATCAGAAAATGCATGTTGTGTGCATGTGTTGTTTTCTATTGAGTACAGCAGCTGCTACTGTCGTGTGTTCAGTTGTTGGTATTGCGGTGTTATTGTTTTTATTACTGTATTTTACATACTGTATTGATTATTACGCAATTATGGCACTGAAAAGATAGAAGCTTTTTGCAACGATGCAATACAAATTTGAGGCAATCAAAAGACTGGACAAAGGAGAGACAATGCAGAAGTTTGCTGATTACTTTGGCGTCGGAGGGGTAATAGTCAGAGATTGGAAAAAGAAATGATTTGAAATAGAAAAGTGGTGTTCTTAATGGTCAATTAAAGTGCATTAAAGGAGAGAAAAATAATGAAAAATTCTGAATATGAACAAGTAAGTGAGGCTTTGTACTTAGGGTTTACTAGGGTTTACCCAACTCTGAAACCAAGATGTGCCTATTTCGGGGTCTATCATGTAGGAAAAGCGTTACATTTTCGAAATGAATTTAATGAAGGTGACGCAGAATTCACGGCAAATGTTGGATGGCTCGACAGGTGAAAAAAACGTTACGGAATCCGCCAGTTAAATGTTTGTGAGGAGAGACCGCCCACAAACGTTGAAGATATGAATGAATTTCTGAAAACATTTCATCTCTGTATTGAACATGAAAGCCCTATAGGCGATCAAATCTTTGCCTAGTAAGAGCCTTGCACCCAGAGCAGAAAAATCAGCCTCTGGCTACAAACGTAGGAAAGATAGGGTAACAACGAACCATAAATGGATCTTGCAATGATCGGGAAAGCAAAACATCTAAAACCATTCAAAACAATTGCAAGAAATGCTCTTCCATTAAAATATTACAATTAGAAAAGTGCGTGAATGAGCAGCAAAATTTTCAAAGAATGGGTTTTTACGAAATTTGTTGTTTCCACAGAAAAATATTTGAAAAAAGGTGTTCCAAGAAAAGCCGTATTATTGTTAGACAAACCCCCAATCCACCCAAATGCAGGTGAGCTTCAAAATGGCGACATCAAGGCGATGTTGCTACCACCGAATGTAACGACCATTTTCCAACCAATGGACCAGTGCGTTTTAGAAACACTTAAAAGAAAATAGCGAAAGAAGCTACTATGGACATTGTTAGAACAAGCTGATGGTGGGCAGGTTGATGTTATGACTAAATTGAAAGCCGTTAACGTAAAGGATGTAGCTTATTGGTTGCAAGGGCCTGGGCTCACGTAAATGCTTCAACAATTGCTAAATAATGGAATAAGTTGTTAGGAGAAAATGCAACTGAAGATGAGGAGGACCCAAAAATTACTGAAGAAAGCTTTCTGCCTTTAGTATAACGCATCCCTGGATGTGAGGAAGCGACTTTAGAAAATGTTGAATGTTGGTGGAAACTTGAACGAAGACAATGAGTACGCTATAACAGACAAAGAAATTGTTGCTCTCGTAAAAACTGATGGCTACGATATTGACGATGGAGAACCTGCTGTCAATCTTCCAAAAGTATCCCATGACGATGCAATAAAGGCACTAGAAGTCGCCATGGCATGCATATGTTAAGTATCAAGAAGAAGCTACGAGAATGGATATAATGATGCTCCAAAGATGGAGGGTCTTGGCAGCAAGAAAACGGCAATCATTGTTGAAACAGACGAAGACCACAACATTTTTTAAATATTCATAAAATAGTTCATACAGACTTTTAATATCACTGAAATCTTACGCAAAGTCGTTGTAGCTCTACATATTATCAACTTACACATTAAACATTTGTAAAAATTTTACTCGTATTCCGACGTTTATGTTGGATTAGCGAGACTCTACTGTACTTCTAAATGCTGGAGCTTTTGAAACTATAGCTGAATTCGATTTTTCAGCCAAATACAAGCGGTGTGATGTTGGGGCCACTTCATACCTCGTATCCTCGTATCGTATAGACAGTAGTCCCTTAAAAACCATCCGCTCACCCAAGCCCTAATCCGAGTTCTAGCGGGCCCTTGAAGCAACTAAGGCGTTTATGGCTTTAAAGCACTTAGGGTCTTTATAGCGTTTAGGATCCGTGCTTATTAGGGTGAGCTGCGGGGTTCACCGGGCGTTTTGGGACTTAAGGGTCCTAAGAGCTTTTTGACCAAAAATGAAAAAATTGGCTCGGCTCGGACACGACCTAAACTGAAAATGCCGACCTCTAATAGACAAGTGAAAGTAATATAGTCTTTAATTACACTAAGTGTGAATTACGCTAAATCTGAATGAAATATTTAATGACACTAAGTGTATACAAACTAAAACTCACCTGTTTATATCGTAAACAAATCCAACTGGCATTGCAGCACTAGATTTCGGATGTAGTCGCAACATCTGTCACCGAATGTTTTGACAGTCCCGAATAACGAACCGTAACAATACAAATTTAAAAATGAGACAAGTAATTTATTGTTAATAAATTTCACTTTAATTAGCAAACTTATTTAATAAATGAATAAAATTGTTTAGAAATTATATGATTATTCCAAAAACTTATTAAAAATATAAATTTATTAACTGATGAAACATTAAATATGTTAACCATTTGAAGTCAGTTTTTTTTTCGTGAAAATTAATCTAATGTTATAAACAATAATACTTTTATGTTGTTATTTATATATCATAGATACTACGGAATTAAAGTAGACTAGAATATTAATCTATAATTTTCTATATAGCATAATGGTAAAACGGTAGCGTAAAAAATTAACCAGTCTGAACGGTCACAGTGCATTGGCGATAATGTCTAAAATTACATACATACATGCATGCATATGTTTATAACTAAGAAATATATCTTTCGCGTATGCAGGTGGAAAACTGCACACAACGCGCGATCAAAGCACAGGTGAAATAAGTGTCAACTGGTGAGTGTGAGTATCAGTATAAAATAAAATCTCTTTTGCCGCGTTAGTTTATTCCTACCAACTGAACCTACTAATGTACTTTATGTATATAAGTTGTATTTATAAATACAGCTACGTGCATATAGATAAATTATTTGTCATATTCATATAATTACACAGAAGTCTTCACTTTATGCCTTAATTAACTTCTACGGAATCAGCATATTCGGATCGCCTTTTTCTACAGTCAATATCTATAAACGTGTAACCTCAGAAATTATTTTGATTAAATATAATAATATAATTTTTATGTTTAATATTATCGCACATGATTTAAGTAAATGATAGAAAATATCAGGTTGATTCACAACTGCAGTTACTAATTTTAAAAAGACATTAGTGATTTTCTTTCCAAATTCGTTGTTAAAGCACTACCCTTCATTACCATTGAAGAGGAAAATACAAAATATTTTTTCGAATAAATAGTATTGAATTTCATTAATCTACATTTCATAACTGACTAGCGTAATCTCGAGTTTATGGGACATTGATCTAGAAATATAGAATAACATTTAAGGCGTTTCTTACACGAAGCGTGTATGCCAAAAATTTCATAAATAAATATTAAAAATAAAATTATTTTATTTACAAGTCAAATAATTTTCATATCTATAAATACTATGTGAAAGGAAAATAACACTGTAAGGAATAATTTGATCAATAATTTGACTAATTTATCATTAATTCAATAATTTTATCAAATTTATTATTTGATCAAGAATTGTAAAGTATATTAACTCTAATTGGACTTATTACAATAACCCTAACAATAAGTCTAACATATTTTTAGCATGTTTAGTTTAGTTTTTATTTTTTGTTAAAAAGCTACTTTTAATTCAATAAATATTTGGGCTCCCGGTATTTGACTTTCTCAAAATTATTTTATTAAATATAATTCGCCAAGAAATCGTGAAACTAGTTGTTCATCCAAGGATAAACGGAAAACTCCTGAAGAAATTTTCTAATATTTCAATAACATTTTATTTTTCAATAACATAAGTTTTGCAAATTACTATAATTTTAAAGATAAACAATATAAAATATTATTATGATTTAATGCGGTTGCTGACATAGTAAGTTAACGTCGTTCATTTACCAGACAGATCTTTTAGTTATTGTAACATATTAATTCAAATGCACATGCTACTGTTTTGATGTTATCTAGAGATTGATAATTGGGATAACTATAATATTCCGTTGAACTTTTATTATGATTAATTTCCTTTTACACGGCTTAAAGATACATTTTAATAAACTTTTATCATACTTTTTCTCTATTTTTTTTTTATTATTAATTCTGTATGTTGTTAATTAATTGTAAGAATAAACGAATTAAGTTCTGCGTTATTATTAAGCATCACGCGTCTTATTTTACCTAATTTTTAATCCCCATGAGTTACTGATTACTTAGTGATCTAAATCTATTCAATAAATATTTATTTAATTAATTTTTTATTAAATTAAATATTCAAATAACTAAAAGCATTATTGTTAATTAAACCAGCAGTAATTTAAAGTCAATATCATTAATTAATGATTCAGGTTTCAATTTATTGTGTAATATAATTCAAACATTTATTTTAAGATTTATCCAAGCTGCCACAATTACGGTAGATTTAATTTATTCTCCCAATTATTCACTAGTTGCAAACAATGATCGACTGAATTGTCCAAATTTTATATCTAAATTAGTATTTTATCAAACTAACGTTTGTAAAGTTAATCATTTCTTAGCCATGATCTTGATAACAAACTATACACCTTAAGCGTCAGATGGAAATTGTCAGCGAACACCGGATGTTAATAGCTTCTGCGGTTTTATAAGGTACATACATTTACGAGGACGAACTGACGCGGCTGCTTTATTCACAGTATTCACAATACCGTGTATAATTCTTAACCCTTTTAGAATATTACACGCTCGTACATACGTTATATTACCTATATCATTGGACTTCCTTACTTTTATGATGATACATTGTGATAAAACGTGACCTTTGTTTCAGAAGTAAGGTAGATAAAATAAAATACCTTCATTGTCCATTTAGTCACAATTGGTCCATGGCTTTGACAGAGTTATGCAATAAATATTTAATTAAATAATAAGTAACATTTCAACCAAAAATAATTACGTGCCTGTGTTTGTATATACGTTTAAACTTCTCTTTAATGGACACTCTCAACAATGGGCATCGACATTAAATTTAAAGAAAAAAGAATTCGTACATGTATTAATATTTTGTTCTGATATCTCCGTAAATGTAAATGACATAACACCTACAAACAATTATTTATTTCGTTAGTCCCAACTTACCTACATCGCTAACCCAACATTGCTGCAACACAAACAACATTGCTGCATATTGTTAGTTTAAATTCAAAATAATGTACACTGCGCCACCTATGACGTAAACTAGTTATGATGTATGTTACAAATAAATAATCAGTCTGCGTTGAATACTTGAAGAATGTGTTTTGTGTTTTACGTCCTCAAATATAAATCTTGCGTCCGAGAATTTAGTGTCTTCAATATATAATTCTTTTAAACTAAATAATCGCATATTATGTATTAATCATGTAATAGCGCCTGTTAATCATGCAGATGTAGTTTATGATATGAGGCATAGACGAGTATATATTTACGGGAAATTATCAGATTACATTTTAAGAATAAAAAAGGTTTACATACTTTTAACAATTGACTTCAGACACTGAACACACTTTTGACACTAGACAAAAAGTTCGAATTATAGAATGTTTGTGTTTTGATTAAAGAATAATTCTTATTCCGAAAAAAGGTTAACAAAATAATGTTAGAACTTCACAGGTTTTATTACACATGGAGTTTTCGGAAGACAACATCCGTAAATAATTTAAAATAAATGTATTCCACAATACTTATTTATTTCGTTAGTCTCAACTGACCTTCATCGCTAACCTAACTTACGTACAACGCTAAACAACATTGCTGCATATGATGTCGCGAATTTTGCGTCCTCAAATATAAATCTTGAGTGTCGCAGTATGTTTGTAGTGCCCTGTATGTTTGTAAGTCTCTCCAGAGGCCTTTTTGCTTCCCTTCAATATGTATTTTGCTTGGCTATTACCGGTATTACTAGGTGCAGCAATTCCAAACAGGTCGCTTCGTCCATACTTAAAAAATTATGCCAGTCTCCTGGTTCCAACTTTAATTTGTTTAATAAAAGTTGGAACCTTGACTTTTCAATTCTTGACTTTACGTTTCAAAAGCTAATTCTTGAACCATTTTATACGATTTTTAATCTATAAACCTTGATATTTATTTTCTCTACATATACTGTTCCCGGTACTATTATATTACATGTTCTCTCTTTATTTATAAATTTTTAAATACTGTAAATAGTATATAGATCTCTAAGACTCAGCCTGAAGATTAATTTAAATTTATTTCGAAAAAATGTCAATCTGTGTATCGTTTATATTTTTAAAACAAAATATATACAGTACCATTAGATAAAATCAAATCAAATTGTTCATAAATTAAAATAAAGGAGGCAAAAGTTAGGGCCTCCATGATCCTACATACCTCGTTATTGTTAATATGAAAGGAAATCAAGTACTAGACGTAATCAACAATATTAGGCCATATATCAACACCTTGGAATTTCTTTAGAAAACATACAGACCAGTTTTCAAGTACCAAATTAAATAACCTTTATTAGCATAACATACATATATATCAAATCTAAAATTCCAAAATAAACAAAAACATCTCTTCAAAACTAGTTCTTCTTTTGATCTCAATCTTTCATTCCTCTCTTATCCTTTCAAATCATCCAGTAGTCGACCATCCTATCCTTCTTAGAACGTTTCTTTTATTTCGATACCATTTTGAACTTTCGAAATAAAAGAACGTTTCTTTTATTTCGATACCATTTTGAACTTTACACACCTTTTTTTCCTCTTTCTCTTCTGCTAACATTAATTCCTTCACTTCCTCTGGCTGAACAGATTACCTGTCGTATATCCGAAGCCTATCTCGGCGATGCATTTTACTTTCTCGAATTCGTGTATTCATTTTCAAAACTTCTACGTTGTACGAATTATTTTCCAGGGCGTCTGAACATCGAGTTGCTCGAAAAGGAATTGCCTGAACGTAAAATTGCCGATTCTTACATTGATATAATTCGGATAATGTTGAACGCTATTTTTAATGTGTAAGAGGAAGAAAGTTCACAGAATTCAACTGATTTACAAGAATCAGTAGGAAACGATTTAATTCCTACTGAGATTACGAAGCAGCGAAAGTGATCAACAATGAGGGTGGTACGCTGAGCAAGTTATCCTTGTTTCCTGTTACTGCAAGTGCTATTCGTTGTCTACATTTGCTCTCTTCCGGTCCATGGATTCGTGAGTATGGCACGAGCCAGAGATACGCTCAGTGCGGTGACTGTACTAGCGAAGATGACACAGTCATTGAATTCAGGATAAAAGAGCCACATATATTACATTGATTTGCTGCATATGACGTCGTTCAGTTACCAACTGACAATAACTGAAAGATTCTGCACTGCTTGATGAATCTGCACTGCAGTTGCTCACATACGACGACTTCAGACATCTAATTGAGGAAGGTTCTGAAGAAGACGTATAATGGAGAGAAAACGACAACAGTAGTTACTGCTAAAGCAAAACCTAGCAAGAAAGAGCGAATAAAAAAAATATCAGATATCGGGAAGAAAAAATTGGCATTAGAAGAGAAAATAAATAAATTATTACTGGAGTTGTTAATCCATACTATACAATTAGGTTTGGATCGTGGTTTTCGGCGCAATCTGTATCTTAGTATCAGAAGTATTAGTATCAAAAGCTTAGTATCAGATGACCGAAGAGTCCAATCCAGGCGTTCGTTTGGAACATAAAATGCAACCAACCTCGGCTTTGTTAACACATGAAATTTTGACGCAAATCTATGATACGGAAGCTAAACGTAACGCCACTGCAACAGTCAATTCAGCGATTCATAAAAGGAAATCCGATGAATTCAATACTAGTGATAAGGAAATAAGCAAAAAGTACATATAAAAACAATAAATGCACTATTACTGATATACCTTATGTGTACCTTCTCTATTTTCTTTCTTTCCTTCACTGCCCATAATTATTAGAACCATACAAATATTCTCACACAAGCATCCAATATCATTAGCCTCCATATAACCAATTCGCCAAATTTCTTCTCTTATACAATCTTCATTTCCTCTGCTGTTGCCTTAACTCACATGTTCCTTACATGCCCCATTCGCACTCATCACAACTTTTGATTACATCACAACTCTCTATTTTCTCTAATTATTCGAAATTTATCCCATTTATTCTCTCTCCCTCTATTCTTGTATATGATTATGTTAGTTTCTTCACATTTACTTCCATTTCAATCATTTGCATGTACTTATCCTTTTAATCCTTCTTATCACTCGCTTTGCAAGCAATGTCATATTCATACTATACCGTCCATATTTTCTAATCTCCTATCATAGCACTCCCATCCAGTTTTTTTTTGCAAAACACTCTCTAAATCTGTCATATACCTATGCATTGAATAAACTTCCACTCAAAGGACGACATCCTTGCCTCACACCCTTTCTTACTTCAAACCATTCTGATTGACATCCATTAACTCTTGCTCTTTTTTCAGTTTCATTATATAACTCTTTTATACTACATGTTAACCGGTTGGACACCCAATTTTTTCATTCTCTCCCACAACATTTTTCCTAGCAGTCCATCAAAAGCAGTCTCTTACTGCATTTGATAACATTGCTATAATTCAAAATAGCAATGTTATCACTAGTCCCCAACTATTTTTTAAATCACGTATATACGATCGGTTTGTGAAAAATTGTCCGGGTAGGGGAAGTGTCCAATGGATCGTTAAAGGAGAACTAAAGAATTAATTCAACAAGTCGCAAACATTCTAACAAATTTTCGATTTATAAATGGTCGTACAAAGTGCTTTAAATCTTATAAATAAGTTTGTCATTTTTCTTTTTTTTTTAAGTGGAGAAACCTTCAAAAGGCGAAGGATGCCCGTGCATCCAGCAGTGTGGGATTTCTACCCTAACTAAAACTCCACTCCCTGTTGGGATTGTATATTGTTGGGAGATTGGAGAGTTTGTTTGAAGGATTTAGGATTTATCATCCTAATCAGCCTGGAATTGCTAATGAGTGGAATGCTTTTAGAAATTATGGAAAGCTGATAGCTTGCAGATAAGATATACGCTATAGCATTCGCTTTACAGCCAAGGGAAGCTGCAATACCTTGACCATAGCATGGTCAACTGATGAGGGAGTTTGGTTTAATGGGGTGAGCTGATTTACTGGTGGTCTTGTACATTTAATTGTCCTTTTTTGGCTGCGCAAGTGGATGTTAGTTGACCTGAAATAGAAAATAAGGATGTTGTGGAAGAGAGTGATTGTTGTTTTTTGTCTTTTTTGTTATTTTCGATTTTTTTAATTTAATTTTTGTCTTATTTTTGTCTGACATCCTTGTTTCACACAAGACATCCTTGTGTGAAACAAGGATGTCTTGGAGAACCTCAGGAGATTCCTGCAAGGTTTGGATAATTCGAGCTGGCGGATGTGGGAAGGCTCTGCGAGGCAGTTTGCTACGGTGTTGACTGGCCTTCCAATCATAACGAAGATTTTGGTACGCTATTGTGTTGTTTTCTGCATCACGTCGAGTCGGATATTTAGACTGTAGGGATTTACTACAGATAACGGTTTGCTGTTTCCGCTTTCAGGGAGCATGCCCAGTAAACTGTGTCCTCAGCATACAAAGCACTATGGGTATCTGGAGTGGTTGGTGGTTGGAGATCATAGCAGTACATGATGTACAAAAGAGGAGCAAGGACAGACCCTTGTGGTACGCCAGATTTAAGTTGTATGGATCTGGAGAGAGTGTTTCCAATTTTAATTTGGGTGGTACGGTCGGATAGATATGACTGGACCATCCTCAGTGTATTAGGATGAAGGATATGAA
>WYDF02297162.1:0-15825 GCA_009867245.2 Adranes taylori | reverse complement strand
TTTTCATATGTGGATATTATTCCAACATTTGATTCGAAATAGATATATGGTATTTAATGCTATAGTTAATATACAAACAAAAAGATAACATACGTGAACCCTACCTATCACATACATAGAGAAAACAACAAAAACCAAAATTATAGCTTCACCTATTGACGCCAAAACAGTCAAAAACCACGCCAAAAATCATCAAAATGCCCGGAATATTATGGATTACCTAAAATCCACAAAGACAATACTCCTCTAAGACCGATCGTCAGTTCTTTTGGTACTTCGACACACCGGCTTTCACAATATTTGGCCAAATATATTCAACCTGATTGTATCTTCTAAATCGTATCTAAAAAAACAGTTAGCACTTTTTAATGATGCTCAAAGAACAGATACTACACCCAACTGACATAATAGTTAGCTTCGATGTCGTATCGCTGTTTACTGGCATCCCCGTAGATGAAACATTGGACATTCTAAGAACGAAACATCAAGTTCCCACGAATATTACTGATTTATTCAACCACTGCACTAGCAATGTCTACTAGCAATGTCTACTCATCCATAGCGGACAACGCTACAAACAGAAATTTGGAGCAGCAATGGATTCGCCTCTTTCAAGCTCTATCGTCAACATTCTTATGGAAACCTTTCAAACAATAGCTTTGGACAAGATTCCTCTAAAGCCCAAATAATAGTTGCGCTATGATTACGACACATTTGTGATATGGCAACATGAAAATCAAGAACTACTGAAATCCCTCGACGTACTTAATGCTGATCACGCAAAAATTACATTCACCATGGAAGTAGAGAAGTAGGGAACTTTTTTAAATGTACTAACTTCCTATAAACTTAATTGGTCTTTTGCACACACAGTTTATACAAAGAAAACGCATACAAACAGCTACCTATACGCAAATTCACACCACCATTCAGGACATTAGAATTCCATAATAAAAACTTTAATGCATCGGTCAAGACAAGATTACGTCAAGATTACCGACAATGAAGGAATAGACTCTGAAGTCGCAATATTGCGAGGCGCACTTCTCTAGAACTGCTATACTAATACTCAAATAAACAGGAATCTACTCCCGAAACCCAAAATACAACGTCCGGAACTAGTACCTTCTGAACCAATTACCATTGTAACTCTTCCATATATAAAAGGAACTACCGACAAAATATCATCGATCTTAAAGAAAAACGACATCAAAACTGTATTTAACACACATAAAAAATCAGCAGCATATTATCCAATCCAAAGGACAAAATTCCATTAGAAAACCAAGGAGTGTATGAAGTAGCCTGCAGTTAATGTGATTACGTCTACGTCGGTCAAACAAACAGAAAAATATCAGCCAGAATAGCTGAACCCACAAACAACGTCAACAAGAACCTCAGCACGCCCGATTTTGCCCAACATCCGCAACCGGTCATAGAATAGCTTTTGAAAACTCTAGAACAATAGCCACTGAAACCCACTCTAGCAAAATAATTACTAGAGAAGCTATAGAAATCGAAAAACGAGTGCATAAACGATACGACAACGAAAACATTTGTGAACTTGTATTACATCTAAACCGTGAAAATAAACAACAAATAATTCCACTCGACCACCAGTGTACGCCCAGCATCCACAACATATGTAGACACAACAACATGCGCCACCGTACCAGGTGCGGCAAGCGTTGACGTAGAAAGGAGAATAACAAGGTCGTATGCGAAACGCATTACACAATAAGTTTCCAGACTTTCTCCAATCCTTGACAATGCCAGATGTGACTTTGACGAAGCGTTGTCACACGGAAATACTTCCCACGTGAGATATAATCCTGAAGTCAAACAACTACTCTATTGACAAATGTCTTTCGCTATATATGCTACCATTAGGGTAAATACAAAGTCAGTTCCAAAGTCAGTTCCAGGCTGAAGAGGATGATAAATCCTAAAGCCTCCTTTAAACAAACTCACCAATCTCGCAACAATATACAGTCCCAACAGGGAGTGGAGATTAGTGGGTAAAAATCCCACACTTGTTGGATGCATCGGGCATCCTTCCTCTTTTGAAGATTCTCTACTTCCTACGTAACACAAAAAAAATAAATAAATACAAAGTCAAATACCAAAATATCATCTTAAATCTCTAAAATAAATATTTTCGACACAAAATTTGGTTGAGACATGCTATGCAAAATCATATTCAACTTACCATTGTGTTATGATGAAACTTTACATTCATAAAAGGCATACGTCTATGTTAGGATACGTCAGGAGAAACCAATGTTTGCTACGTCTATGTGTAAATTTCAGTTTATTTATGTTTATCAGAAAGTCAAAAATTGAACAGTCGATTAAAAAGATCATTACGGAATACTTTACAACTACAGCACAAGAGTCACAGTGCCCTGAAATTTATTAAAATTACGTCAATTAGGATTGCATACTGAGTTTAAAGTAATATTAATTCAGCTCAAGATTAGACAATTTGCAGGCGTTCACAGTAAGCATTAGAGACAATATAATACTGCGCAGATGACGTCATAAGTGTCGTCAAAATATCACATATTAGATTTCACATCATTAATATACATACATTGGGTATCGTTAAGGTTTGGTTTCTTTTGAATTTTTAGTTGATGAACTATTTTATCCTTCTCCTATACGAGTTGTTAGGTTTACACCGCGTGTGTGAGTGATGCCCAAATCAAAAAAAGAAGTTAACAAAGCGTTTTAACGACCCGACCTGCTGCGGAACATAAAACAATTGTCATACTTGAGCATAAAACAAAACGAGGAAGAAATCCCATTTCCAAGGTGAAGCCTTCATCAATGCGATCGTGGACTAAAGGGAGGAGATATAAACTCCAAAACAATTTCTAAGTAAGAAAATTAATTATCAAAATTTACTAAAAAACTGAACGTGTTATTCTCGGATCCAGCGGTCCCTATCTTAGCTATTCTGAAACTTCAAAAGTCGATATTCTGTTCTTCTACCGCTGCCTACCACAAGATCTTCTTTCGTTTTCTTTTTTTATGACTTCACGCCCAACAGAGCTTTGCTGAATTACTAGGTAACGACGCTTTCCTGTTCTTATTGGTTAATTATCATTATTAAAATTGCTCCCCTGGAGACTTGAATAACCAAAACCCTATTGAATTGACTTAGATGGGGTGAACCGGCTGATTTATTCTATAAAATTCATAAAGCCGTATTTAACAAAATGACAACCTGTATGTTACATTCAGTTACAAAGATCAATAATGGCCATAAAACTTGATGCTTAGCATTCAGCCATTCTTCTTATTCACTCACTATTATTTTCACTGAATTTTCATTTCTGATTTTAATTTTATTGGCTTGGGTCTTACAACTTATTAAAAGTCGTTGAAAATTTTCTCTTCCACTTTTATCGATTCCTTCTTTCCAAAAATTGCCGCAATATCCTTCGACCAATCACAGTACGGCATCCTCAAAATCTTTTTATTGCTATCACTTTTTTACTCCGATGGATTTTTCAACTATCTAGACACGTCTATGTGTTTACTCCTCTTCAAATTTCTCCTATTATTTTCGGTTCAATCGTTTACATAATCTTTGCCGATTTTATATTCGATTTTACGAACATCGATTTCTATATCGGTGTCGGTAGCTGTTACTGTGTTGATAAACAGTGTTTATTAAACTTCACCGTTATACATTTTAAACAGGGCAATTCAATCTATTATATCCATAACTAAAAATCGTGAGTGGAAGATCTTCTGTTGCAGAATAACTTTTGAAATATTTGTAACAAATCTAGATACGAGACATAAATTAAATAGATTAAATAAATAAATGATGTAAAAGTACTGCACTGGGACAAAAACAGTTATTAAATTTAAACGCATTTATAGTAAATAAGAATTATTCATTCCGATTAAAAATATAAGCAATTCCTACCGCTGCTAGAGATAAGTACATAATTCCTCATATATTGGGTAGAGTAATCAAATTTAACGCCTATCTAGTTAGATAAATCAGAGTGAGATAGCTGTCGCTTGCTTAACTGACCATTGTGTTGATTACGTATTACCGCTATGCTCGTTTTACTATGTAATATAAGAGGTATGTTGACTTATGTTCATTAGGTACGTGTGTGTGAATGTGTGTGTGTGTGTGAAAGTATTGATTTGGCCCGCTGCTTGCCGTATTTTTGTAAGGCGTGTGATGTAATATGTTGGCGCCGTTGACCACATTACCCAGGTACGTCCGTTGTATGCTGCTAGTCGCTACTACTGTATTCACCGCTGCGTCCTATTGAAGTCCATGGAACAGCCTCTTGTGTGTTGCGTTGTAGGGACTATACTAAGATTTAAATAGGAGTGTGTGGAAAGACCGTGTCATGTTTTAAAGTACCGTTTCATGAACACACATAGACCCGTAAGCATAGTAAAACTTGAACGAAAACTGCCCGTATATAAATAGCGAGAATTTGTATTGAAATATTTAGTTTTTATTTTGAGAACTCGAAGACAGACCACCGTCCAGCAGCAGCCGAGCCAAGCCAGCCCAGCCGAGACATTAGCAGAGCGACAGTCTCCGAGATAATAATATATTTGCTGAGCGATTATCATATACCATATACTGTTTGATATATTATATGCATGTTTTAAATAGTTTTGTTTCTCTTTCTACCCCATCGTCAACCTACTTCCTATTAAACTGAAAGTAACGTCAACGAATTACCATGCGTTACATAGTGCTTCCTTTCCGCAACATCCGCTAGCTTGTATTATACTGGCTAACGCTGGTCTAAACCACGCGACAATAGGAACATCGACGGACTCTGTTACGTGTCTTACAGTGGTAATGCCACTAGGGTGTTTAGTACTGGTTTTTGCTGGTCTTAGTCACTCGTTGACAGCAACAGCGGCGGACCCCGAGGTGTTGCAGGCCTGGCAATAGTTCCTTACATCCAGTCACTAAAATGCGTAATTTTAGCTTACATTGGTGTTAGAGAACCAACTGTAGTGTCGACATATTACGAGACGGTGCGTGAGTGAATGACTCCAGTTTATGCTAGAATTACTCAATTGGAAACGGTAACATCAATATATTACGAGATGTTACGCAGCTTTATTTATTTCCAGTATTTATAACGTTTGTACCCACCTTTTGTACTACGGCAGTTAGATTTACCCCAGTCCTCCCGTTATCGTATGTTAGGATTTAACCCCGCCTTGTAGTAGTATTATCAACTGTATTTACATGTTTTGTATTTTGTTTTTATTATTATCACACCGCTGTTATTATTGTTTGGTTCATCTTATCGCCGTACCATCGCTACTGCCATTGCCATTGAAACTGCCATTGTTGCGACATCGATTTAAGTTGACATTTATTCATTAATTTATTATTGACATCTAATTGTGCATTAATATTTTCTTTCTCTGTTTATATTGTCTATGAAGCATAGTAAACGGTTTTGTTAAAACTTTAATGCTGTTTCAATCATTAGCATTAAGTTCATTACATCTGCCCACAAGAACGAAAAGCACTAGTTTATTCGCAAGACTAGAAGCTGTCTGTGACCTCAGGAAGCCACTGAGGACCGGAGGAACACAAGATCGAGCATCAGCATGCGGTATCACGTTAAACTGACCTAGCCTCCGAGCTCATATTTCCGTGGACTGCTTAAATTCAGTAATTAATAAGATATTTATTGGCGTCATTCGGTGAGATGTCCCTAAGGTTCCCCATTAGCCTTAGGGACATCGCGAGTGGGTGCCCGTCGCATGCTATTTTTTCTGAAATTGCTCATTTGCCTAACTAGAAAGAAGAAAACACACAGTGTCAGTGAATTAATGTGCTTTAGTGTTTGTTTAGTGGCGCAACCTGAAGAATGAGAAAAACTATAGCAGGAATATAGCAACAAATTTCAAATAATCCATCACAAATTTGTATTTTGTTTCTAAGAATATTCTAATAAGATTGAAGTGTGCACTTGAAATAGATAAATAAAAAATTAATGACAATATTGCGACGTACCGAAAAATGAAGGTTTTAATTAAATATAATCTAAATGCAAGTAGGTAAGCTTAGTCTATAAATTATATTCTAATAAATTCTAATTGCAGTAAACATTTTCCTACGTGCGACGAAAACGTAGAACGCAGTTGTTTAACAGGATGCAACTGCATTCCATTCTAGGATAGACAATTTCACGGTCGTAATATTCTGCAGTTCAAATCTGGAGGCCCAGTTTAGTCCGGCATTCTTGGCTAATTCACAAAGGCACATTTCGGAGCCCTGCATGGATTATTCAACAATAATTGAATAATTTATAGAGTTTAGGCACATCGAATATGCACAGAGTTTAGTAGCACGGAATTCTAATCGGTCTAATTAAAAATTTCTAATTTTAATTATTTACTTAGCTTGAGTCAGTGAATATAGCCTCAAATTGTGATACATGTATATAAGATTTTGTACTTATTTAGCTAATTATTCTGCGCAATGGCTGATCGAAAGAATTACATTAAGAAGTAAATTGTTTTAAATAACATTAATTAAGTTTAACTAATAACTAACAAACGCCAATTAAGGTAAATATGTTTAATCTTTGTTTTTTATATTAATGATATTTTGTAAAATTAAATTGCTTTCTTTAATTTTACCCTCAATAAGTTGTCGCGACCCTTAAAAATGGGTCGTAAGAGTATATTAGGATGAAAAATAAGATATAGTGGATATCAGAAAATAATTAGTTTTAAATTACTCAGAAACATCTCATACTAATTTAATGTATTATTTGAAATGTAGAAAAAATTATACCCCATGTTTGTGGACTTTAAAGCGGCATTTGATAGACTAGTGAGAGAAAAATTGTTGGAGAGAATACAGAATATAGAGATTTGATAAGAATGATAATGACAGTGTATGAGAAAACGAAAGTAAGGACGAGACGTAACGATAAGGTATCAGAATGACTTGAGACAAAAAGGGGAGTTAAGCAGCGATGCCCACTAAGTTCTTGTCTGTTTAATATATACTTGTTTGGAGAAGGTCTGAGTGAACGGACAAGCAGGTAAGATGAGGACAGGAAGTGTAAAAGAGTGACCTCTTACTTATGCGGATGGGGAGACAAAGAATAGAAAAGGTCAGGGAATATAGGTATTTGGGTTCCAACTTCTCGCAAAATGTCGCAAGCTTGTCAATAACTAAATAGGCAAGGGACGCTATGGCGAGAATGTGGTCGATATGGAAGATAAAGTGTGGGGCGTGAGTAAGAATAAGGATGAAGATAATGGAAGTGTGTAAAAATGATATTATGATGTATGGAGTGAAGGTATGGGCGGTTGAAGATAGGAAGATAATAGGGTGCAGGGTGGATGCTTGAAAAGGATATTGGGTGTAAATACAAATACTTCCTAGTGAGATACTCCTGCAGGAATTAGGAAAATATGAATGTTGGGTAAACGGAGTGAAAAGGATGGTAAATTTCGAGGAGAAGGCACTGAAGGACGAACGGGTGAGTTTGGTTAAGGAAGTATATATGGAAGGATTGTTTAATGTAGGGAGAGATATGTGAGAATGATTGGATTAAATGCAGAAAGAATAAGAATAAGAGAATTGTCGAAGAGATGGTTAGAGATGGCGATGGGTGGTAATACAGTTAAGATCGTGGTGATGTAAAGGATCAGGGATGTGGAAATGTAGGTGAGGTATGAAATCTTAAGGGATAGTAGGTATGACAGTAAATATATATAGATTAAGGAAGTGGAGAGGATGGTCGGGTATTTAGTATCAGGTATAAGTATGGAGGATAAAAAACTAATTGCAATGTTTAGATGTGGGTATGAGGAATATGGAAATAAGTTTTGGTTGAATGAAGAAGAGAGAATATGTAGGATATGCAACAGAGTGGAGAAAAACTGGATGCACTGGATAAAAGAATTTGTAGGAATAGAGTTGAATGATAGGGACAGAAAGTTAGGGGAAAATCTGAGGGTAAGATTGGGAAAAAAAGGACTTATAATAATGAAAAAAATAGAAGGGAGTTATATAGAAGAAAGTGAAGGAAAAAACGGAAAAATGAGGAAAATGGTAACGAGTATGGAGGAGATACAGAAAGAATGAGTGCTAGAATAGCAGGAAGCGGTAGTCTAGAGCGAGATGGCAGGGAAACGGGGGGAGTAAGTGGTAGAAGGAACGGGGATATAGAGATAAAACTGTCTTTTGTTTTTTGTTTTCTTCTGTTAATGTTTGCTATAATTGGAAGTATTTGTTAGGATTGAAATGTTTTTAATTTTTTCTCTGTTATTTTGTTTCTTTTTAATTTTTTTGTCAACTAATGAAACTAAATTTTTTTTGTCAACTATTTATGCCAATAAAGGCTTATTTATTTATATGGCAATTTGTGTCAGGGTTCAAGTCTAGATGTGCTACACTCAAAAAATTTTCAGATCGGAATATATGAAGGTTCTACAAAGATGCTATCCTTTAGAAATGTATCACAGTGTATTATGAATTATAGAATTTATAGTTCAAGTTGGATAACTTTCCCTTATATTACAATATCTCTTTTTCCTTAGTTATTCCCCGTTATATTTACGCGACCTTATAGTAATTGGCTTCGCAATCGCCAAGGAGCTTTGTTTTGATAGCTCTTCCGTCTGCTGCTCGCCTAACTAATATTTCAGTACCTTGCTCTGATTGCTTAGTTAATGACACTTGGGAACTTGTTCGATTAAATTTTGATATTACATTAATGATCTTTAGTCTGTGTGATATATATAGAAATCAAATATGATTTAATTCTCTAAGTAAGCATTTATGTGAGGAGTTAATTAGGTAATTTCAATTAACTAAAACAGTTCGCGTTGCAGTTGCATTTAAAATTATATTCGTAAATACATATACAGTTAAATTTCTCACAAGTAAACAGTGACAGGAAATGAGTCATCAGAGGCACGCATATGGTATGTCCGGTAATAAAATTTTGACTTTAAGATGGTTAGTGTCTATAAATATTTAAAGGCTTTATAAGCATACTTATAAAAATTCGTGGACGTGATCGCCACCCTATGTTTCATATACTGGAAGTCATTCATTTTATTGTATTACGCATAAAACAAAAGTTGAACTTTTAGTTTTGACTGTCAAATTATAAGTCGTCTATTAAATTCAATTAGCACAGTAGTTGTTTAGGGAAAATTAAATAAAACTACCGTAAACTATAAATCGCCTATCTATGAATCCCCTGGTTTCCGTACTTGCTCACAGTGCGGACCCGTTTCTCGCGACTTGATGCCACTCTTGACTCACTTTTGGAAAACTTCTAATAACTGCGAAGCACGCCATAATGCCTTTAACTTATAAATTCCTTTACTCGGGCAACACACGAATCCAATGACGTTTTTGAAATTTATAACAGGACAGTTTGACGTGCTTCGCACGACATACTGGCTTGGACTTTTGAATTTCTCTACGAGTAAATTCGCTAACCCACAATCTTCGGTCCTGAGTCACCTCAAAATTTTTTATTGCTCAAAATCGATTCAGTGTGTTCAAATGTTCATATTGGCAAAATTGAGGTCTCATAGTTTTTATGTTTCCTAAGTTTCATTTTTTCTACTTTCATAGGAATAGAGATATTTAACGAAGCGTAATTTTATTTCAAGGTTACAATAGTCCTAACTTTCATCGTGTGGTTTTGTAAACTCGCTTAAATATTAAAGAAACTTCGACACAAGAAATTAAAAAAAACTAAGAGTTTTCAAAAAAATTTACCGTAAAATTTGCAAACCAACAAACACTCTGTAAGCATGTGAAATTGTGATTTTAGAAAAAAATGTTTCAAATAAAATCAAAAGACCTTTAGATGACCTATACAACAAAGTTTATTACAATATCCTATCTTTTATATCTTCTGAGATATATGGAAAAAATTGTTAAACTGTAAACATGGCTACGTCACGTCGTATAGCAGCTGAAGGCTTTGAACTAATTTAGCTTTAGTAAATTTTGCCTTTTTGTTTATTTAATTGTATGTTCGTATAACCCAGGCTATCTGTCTAAATTCAACGTTTCAGCTGTTAAATTCAACGAACTTTCAAATTACGTCATTTTGTTTTAATGTAAAATTGTTTTGTACAAGCCTGTTACATTTTTTAGACAAGTATTTTGTGCCGACCCTGACAGTATCTAAATACTTGTTTCGAATCTCGTTACTTTTATTTTGAACTTATTTTGAAACTAATTATTTTACCAGAATTCAAATCGAGAGCCGTCCGATTGCAGCAATTTTCGAAGTTTCCGGCAAAAATTGCGGTATTTGGGTGGGGTCTGGACGAAATTTCTGCCAAAATCTTTAGGAAGTGAAAATTTTCTACCAATTAGAAGCGTTCTTCAAACGAACTAGCAACCTGCTACCGTCTTCCAATTCAATAACCAGCCAACTAAGATCGCGGTGGCGGTTTTTACATGGAAATCATTCAAAACGTACCACGTTCCTTTTAATAAATAGGAAAATCTAGTTAGATGAAGGTAACTCTCCCAAAGTTAAAGCTTACGAAGTTAAAGAACGCAAAGTTCAATAAACGCATTAAGAGTTGTTCGTTAGAAGTAGGAGTTCATAAAAGCGAAATCCTCGAACGCAGAGTTTATTGAACCCATAGAAAACATGTGTGCGAAACCAAGAAGCCATAAAGGCAAACAAAAATATCTTTCTCCTAATATGTATACAACTTTTTGAGTATGCTCTGCGTTTGTGCGAGCGAACAAAAAAAACTCGAAAAACATCCGTCGAAACAAAACACATACAAGGAAACTATAAATCGTTTAAAACCCTTTTTGATATTAATCTCCTTTTGCGTAAAACAGCAAAAAAACTAAAACCAATGTAGCATGTATGCGTTGTATGTTCTGCTATAGTTGTTTCAGCATCTCTCTTTTCTAACTTTCTCTATATGCAGAGTTCAGTGACCGCTAGATGTCTTTCTGTTTCGTTCGACATTGTTACAAAAAAACTGATTGCGGTAATGCACCGTATAACTTTTCTTCGTTTAAATTATTTTTAGTAATTATCCATTCTTGATAGTCGTTTGATGGTTTTCCATTTTGTTACTTAGGTAAAGATTTCAACATGGTAAAGATTTTACCATGTAGGTAAAGATTTTAAGAGGAAATATACCAATGGACTTAGCTAATGATTATTTATTGATTGTTTTATAGCATTTATCAACTCTGCTGGAGGCTATAGACGATATGCCGATAACAATCTGAAGACATCTATACTTACATGTAGACAGGTAGTTAGACAGGATAATCATGCAGTCATATCGGACATTGACATATATCATTTATCTTCGAGCAGCATCGGCTTTGTCTATTATAGTTTAGCATTGGGTTGGCGATGATCTTGTATTACATAATATCACAATTTTTGACAAAATATGTCCAAGATAACAATTTTGTGACATACTCTCGCTCTCGACGCTGCTAATGCTACCAGTACAGGCTCGCCCAGACGGCGCGAGTGTGAGACCTTCCGATTCGAGAGGGCCCGAGGGCCGAGAGCAGAGAGTAGTGTGTACACTCTTGGGCGAGACCCATCTCGCCTCGTGCCGACCCGGCACGTGGCAAGATGAGACCACCAAGTACTCGCTCGCGCTCGCAAGGGCTCGTATTGTATAGGCAAGCGTGAACTGCTAGCATAACGGAGAGTCCTAGCGACTGCCAGAGATGGCACAACTATATATCTTAATTATTACAGAATATATCAGCCTTCGGAAATATGAATCATCGGGGGCCAGGTCAGCTTAACGTGAGACAGCACGTTGAAACCTGATCTTGTTGTTCCTCTGGTCCTGAGTGGCTACTGAGGGCACATGTAGCTTCCAGTCTTGCTAGTAATCCAGTGGTTCTCGTTCTTGTGGGCAGCTGAAAAAGGCTCTAACTCCCAATTTATAAAACATCATATAACGATTTTACAAAGTGACTTTTTTAGACAATATAAACGAAGAAAAAATGTCATTGGTAAACAAAAGAATAAATGTCAAATTCAATTAATGATGTAATAATAGCGGTTAAATAAACAATATCGATTTTATTATTGACAAATCAATATTGGTAAGCGGTGCAACAAAACAATATACAGCCAGAAACAGCCACAAAAATAAAAGAAGTGCATGAAATTCAAATTCAAGTGTGCGGTGATAAAATAACAAAGCGGTAGTAATGTGGCAAGCATGTACAAATAGTTAATAATACAATCTTGGGAGATCCGTAGGGGTCACTACAACATTTCGTAAACGCAATTGATATGTTTGCTGATTGATTAAAACTAATCCCGTGATTGCAAGTTAGAGTTATCCATTCTAGTGATTGGAACAGTAAGAAGATAACTATCAGTTACAATAACACCTCGTGTACGCAAGTGCTACTGCCACTTGAGCAACTAAAACTAATCCCGTTAGTATTAAAACTAATGCAAGTTAGTATTATATGCTCTAATGAAAAGGCAATAGGTTGGTGAAAAGGTTGAACGAGAAATAAAGTTATTGGGAATACATATCAACTATATGACAGTGAAAGATAAATAAAGTTTTTTACCAGGCGCGTTAAAATCAGTGGCGACTGTCGCTAGATCTGCTGCTGGTTCTGTTGTCGACTGTGGCTGTTGCTGGCTGTTGCCATTTCTAGTTATCGATTTGACTAGAGTCAGGAAAGCTAAATTATTCTATTCAAAAACTCGCTATTTATAGGCAAGAGCCATCACATAATTTTGAGTCGGGTCAATAAGTATGTAGTCACTCGCTCACCATTTCACGACCCGGTACAGTTCACCTTTAATTCAATGTAGCAACAGAAGCATACACACAACCACACGGTGGTTTATATTGTGTGCACCACAGCGGGCAACAGAGCAACATACAGCGCATTTTGTATGCATGTTCTTTTCCGTTACTCCCACTTAAAATATATTCAAAACAAATTATAATCAATAATGCGTCATCCCGTATCGTTCAGCAATGGAATGCAATATATGTACAAACATACACACTTACCAGACACATCCGTGCAAGCGCACGCCATTCAGCGCTGCATCAAGTATTCCGCGCGATGTGTACGTATGGCTATGTAACTAGATAGGTGGTCGACTTGATTCCCGTACTTTTCCGAATGGACGCTGTGTTATTATTTATCTTATAACAGGAAATTCATTTTATGTACTAGTGACAGCCAAAAAAATATTTATTTACATACTTAATATTTATAGACACGGCTTGAATAATAATAATAATAATAATTGTTATTTATTTATCATATAATATATACAATAAACATAGGTAAAGTTGTGTGTTACGCAATATAATATATTAAGATTATTCTTTTTGGACGAAGACGTGCATTTGCATGCAGGAAATGCGTTTTTATTTATTATGTGTTCGATCTATTATGGGGTTTCCAAATCTCATTCATTTAATTGATTTATTTCATAAATTAATGAGACTTTTATCTGCACAGTAACATGCTTTGTTACAGTTTTAATAAAGAACTAGATACATATTCATGCCATCTAGTTTTTCTTTTCTTAAGCACAAACATCCACCAAAATTCATGAAACGACAGGGTTAGATATCCTGCTTAGAGGGAACACTAAGTACAAATATTTACCTGCCGTAGAGGAGACTCTCTGACTAACTTTTTCGGAGCTCTAGAATTTTTAAAACAACTGGGGTAATTTAAAATTCTACCCCAATTATAACAATTTGGAGATAGTATATTTTTACTTCATTTTTTTACAGCCATTTATTAAGATCTTGAAGAGTAAGTAACATTTATAAAACATGAACACATATGTCCCAGGTTATAAACAGTATAAATAAACGAATGCAACAATCAGTCTGAATTTTATTAATTTTAGTATATTGTATTTCTATTGTTGTGTTTGTTGTTTTTTTAAGAAATTTATGTGTACTGTTTCCCTTTCTAGGGTGTAACGAAAGTATAAGTTGGAGGTATATCTCGGGGGATGATGGATTTTTCCCTTTTGGAACGTCTAGTCGTTCGTCCTTTGGAACACAAGGTTTCTATGTCCTACACGGTATCTATAATGCGCAGGCGACTTACTAGGCTATAGCGACATCCAATAATAGACATATAGAAATATTTAATATTTCGCTAGTTAGTGACTACCAAATTAACTGTTGCCGTCATTACACCACAAACGGTAGTTGTCTCGATTGCGAACTCACGCCTATAACAGCTGAACTAGTACCGAAAGGTAAAGAGCGAAGATCTTTATTAACCAGCGATTGGTGAACTACGCCAAACCGTCTCTCGATTTGCGGCGAGTCTCTTAGGTTGTCGCAAGGGCATTACGGAGCAAGCGAACTGATTCGACCGCGACGACTATCGCTTATTTATTGCGTAAGAACTTTTGTGGCGTAATGACGGGAACACTTAATTTGTTTGTCACTATCTGGCGAAATATTAAATATTTCTATATGTATATTATTGAAAGTCGCTATAGAGTAGTAAAACACATGCGCTTTGTAGCCTGCAGAAGCTAGAGTAGGAAAACTAGAGGTAATGAAATAGAGATAGTTCTTGATTGAAAAAACAAAATGAACCGAGGAGAAATTTCCAGAAACTGAAACTGAAGTAGAAGTAGCAACATTAAATAAAAGCAGTTTTTTTTGACCGCACAGCTAGTTGTATGTTGAATTTTTCAAACATAAAATTAATTTAAACATTGAATTAAACATGCTTTAAATTTGGTATGGTTTAATTTATCAACATGCTCTTAGTTACTTGAATATTTAATTTAATAAAAATTAATTAATTAAACATTAAACAAATAAACATTAATGAAATAAGAATTAATTGGCTGGATTTAGAGCACTGCGTAATCTAGTAAGATATACTTGCGAGAGATTATAGATAAAATAAGACACTTGGTACTTAATAATAACACTAAACTTAACTCGTTTATTCTGACAATTACTCAACAATATATACAAAATTAATAAAAGAACATAGAAAACAAATGTGATAGAAGTTTAAACAACTAAGATTACGTAAGAAATTTGAAATGTTTAAATATACCATTTACGCTATGTGAAAGAAAATTAACCATAATAAAGTGTTCAATGAAACAAGAATAATTACGCTACCAAATCATGCCTATATCTTTTGTTAATAATGCCTATATAATAATAATACTTCCGCTAGGTGTAAGCATTTTAATATAATATGTGTTATTTTAATAAACATCTATCTTCCTGGCACTCTCTTGCTAAAGCATCAATGGCAATTTATACACGTAAATAAATCATAATAATTATTTTGCTTTGTTTATCTTTTCGATGTGTAACACAATGCCCTGATGACTTTGACTTTTAAATTAGAATTCATTTAACAACATTTAAACATAATAAAAATAATATTTAATTTTGTTAAATTTCCAATAAAACGTCAAGTAATATATTTTAATAAAATTTAAATTATAAACTTTGGTCTTTAATGCTTATTTCGCGTTGGCCTGAATGAACGAGTGAGTTAATGAAATGAGATATTAATAGAGTTTACGTGAATAAGTTGAGGATTTTACTTTCAAAAATGTGGACGCATTATTAGACTATAAATTAATTTAATAAGACAGAAACCAAAGGTTTGAGTTATATAACTGTAATCTGGAAAATATCGCATACGATGGATAAAATATTGCCATAATAAATTAATGTTATGTTAGTCACGTGCATTGCCCAAAGTACGGAAACTAACTGAAGCTAGATAACTAACAGTTACTGCTTTGTAATATACTAAACCGATGCTCG